>SKCR01047658.1:0-52035 GCA_019454045.1 Zanthoxylum bungeanum | reverse complement strand
ATACTTATTAGTTATAAATGATATTACAAACATGTTTGGATAAATCCGGGTAGGTTCGGATGGTTCGGAACCCTTCCGTAACATTTGTGGAAACTTTTTCGGAAGATTTTCCAAAAATGTGTAAACCTAGAATTTAGATGAACTAGTGGCTTGGAATAGTTTGTAATATTGTTTTAAGATTATTAAATTGAAATCATTGAAATCAGATTTGATTTGGTTGTTCCGAAAAGATCCATAATTTTATAGTAGTTTGGTAGAGAACTCCATAAGTCGTGTTTCTGATGGTATTTCGGCATTTATTTTGACAGACTTGACTATAACCTGTGGTGCTCGCGAAGCCAGGTAAGTAACTCATGCGAGGAATACATATTTTGTTGATATGCATTATATATATATATATATATATGTAAGTGATTGAAGTGTTTAGGATAATACGATGATAGTTAGAGATACTCCTGAGACAGAGTTCGAGAACGTGTATAGTGAAGCTTATCGACCTCCACAGGTATGGATTTTTGTCAATGCTTTGATATGAAGTGCAATGCTTGATGAGCTTATTATTTGTGCGTATTTATGGATGTACATAAGGATATGAATCTATAATGATATAAATGTGTGTATGTAAAGGAATATGTCCATGTATAAGTATATGAATGTGTGTTTGTATATGTATATGATATTAATATATGTATAGGTTGGACATACGGAATTGATAAATTGAGCTATTGGTATTAGTTTATGTAAGTGTATACAATATGAATAAGTTGTCATTGACTTATACATGTGAGTTATATGTATAACGGTTGAAATGGTTCAGTGTGATAAGGAATGAGAGTGAGCTAAGCATTTCTTGAATGAAAGAGATAACGATTGTTAAAGGCTATGGTATCTCATAAGTGTGGTTTATACCCACTTATTCTGACATCCTTAGCCTACTATTTTTTTATGTTTCAAGTCATTTAATGTATTCTTAGTTTCTTTTATGTCTTATTTGTAGGAAGCATTAAAACATCAATAATGGAGTAAATACGAGTGTTTTGGGAACTTTTAGAGGCATCGGACGCGCACGGGAGCACAAAATATAGGCGCAACACCATTGAAGAAAACATTACTGGCGCCGCGGCGCCAGAGTCCAGGCGCCATGGCGCCTTCAAAGATCACGAGCACTATACACTTTCCAGATAGACAGGCGCCGCAGCACCCAAGCCCAGCGCCGCGGCGCTGCGGGAAAGACAAACACGCATTCCAGGAACGTGATTTTTAGCGTTTTAACAAAAGGGACCCCAAGACTCTATTATAAATACATTAGTTCGTCCAAACTTTAAGGAGGAGGCTAATATACAGCATATAAAACACAAACACATATTTTTAGAGATCCAATGAGAATGATTGAAGAGCGACAAAAGGAGACGAAGAGGGTGACGTCCGAAGAGGAAGAGATTAAATTCGGGTTTTATCTTCATGTTTCTTTCTTAAAACTCTAATGATTTCCATTAGATTCATGACTTGTTTATCATTGTTTTTATCTTTAGTCATGAACTAAACTCCTTAATTCTGGAGAATGATGTAACTGATGCTTGAACCTTGTATCGTTTGCTAATTTTGTTATGAAGTTTTATTGAGTTATTTATATTCTTTTGAGTTTAATACTTTATGTTTGCTGGCCAAAAATATGATGATATATGTTTAGAATATATCACTCGAGAGATGCGATTTTGAATAGATATAAAGAATATAACCTAGGATTTTATAGAGTTCGAGAGAATCTGTAGTTCCTTTGAAGTCATTAACATAGAATCAAAAAGCGTAACGAGTTGTTAACTACTAGATTTTTATAGAGATATCGAAGTCTGTAGTTGATGATATTTTCACTCGGCGCTCGAGAGAGGGAGTGGATATTTTCGGAATCTTGACTTATAAATAATATAGCTGAACAATGATTAATTGGCATGACAAATACATAAGCGACAGCTAGGTGAAATCAGGATCTAGAATCTCTATCGTATTAAATCCTCCTATCAAATTATTTTTATATTTATTTATTTAATTAAATCTTTATTAATTATCGTCTAAATAAAGTTAGGATTATCAATTGTAGTATTTAGTACGAGTTAACGCAATCCTTGTGGGTTCGACACTCTAAACTTATTTATACTAAAACTTGACACCGTACACTTGTGGTACGATATAAAATATCACAACAGTATCTGAATTCGAAGGATTGAGTATATTAGTATGTTTGATGTATACATGTATACGTATGACTACTCCGATGATAAAGTAGTGTTTACCATGTATATACTTGTGTATGAGAAATCGTGTACTGAGTCTGTGTACATGATATGTATGCATGTGTGTATGTGTAATCGATTAGTGATTTCTTGGTGTAGTAACCATGATGGTTAGGAAATCCATTCGGACAGCATTCATCTCGTACCTATTCTAAAATGGGTAATGAGTCTCGTACGAGCATTATATATATATGCCAGTTGTATGTATGTATTGTCTGGGTCGTGTTCTTGATGCTTAGACTGTTATGTGTGCTTTATTATCATTTACACGATGGTTATATGTATGTTTGAGTGTATGTGTATGCATGATAGATCTTGTGATATGTATGGATGGTGTATGTTTGCAAGGAATGAAAGAGTGACATGTAAACCAGTGTGACCATAAGATGCTATAAAAAGTATGTGCTAAGTTTGTATTGTATATACCTATATTGTGAAAGAGATTCGAATGTTAAGTTATTATAAGGTTTTTGGTATTGAATAAAATTTGCCAAAAGTTAAAGTAAGCTTGTTTTAGTATTAAGATAGTTGTATCTGAATAGAAGATAATTTGTCTGAGATGCCGATTTGATGATGTTTCAAAGATGGATATTTGTGATTAAAGTATATATGTATGATTTCATGTTTCATGTAATTGAAATGTACTTGACATTAAACGATTTACTTTGGGGTATTCGTTTTTTGCTTTGTATGCTTTGGATGTTAGCTTTTAGACTAGCGCATATGTAGATATGTAGATATGAAAGTTTGATATTGGTTAAGTATAAAGAGTAATAACAAGTTAATAAAGTTTAAACTTGTAACAATTTAGTAATTCTGATTATCTGTTGTTTTGTTTTGACTTGTTTGTGGGTAGTTCTAGCATGGTTACTTACTGAGATTTTAAAACTCGCACCAAACCGGTTTGCTAGTTTTGCAGGTTGGCTAGCAGATGGGTCAACCAATTCATCTTTGGAAGTCATGCTCGAGACGCGGATCACCCAAGTGGTAGTCACCCTCGCAAGTGTCCTGGAAAAGGTTTAGAAGCATAGGATTTGTTATTCATGTTCTGTAATCTTCATGTTGAGCACATGGTTTGTATTAATAAGTTAAAGTTTTAATTGTTTATGATGTTGTTGGCACAGAGCCCTTGAGTGTTGATAGATGATATGGGCACGGAACCCTTAGATTATGGTTTTAATGAGTTTTGTGTGGACCTGAGGTCATTTTATTGGTTTGATGTTTTCTTATATTCTGTTTGATGCTGGACTGCGATCCAGGTTGTCCGATTTTAGGATACATCATGCCGAATTTTCGGTAAATTCAAAGGCTTATGGAGATGGGTCAATCCTATCCTGTCGGTAGCATCCTATCTTTAACGGGGTGTTACAGTTGTGGTATCATAGCCAGATTTAGGGTGTCGGTGACTGCTGCTACATAGTATTTGATCGTCTGAGTAAGTTTTATGTTACGTATAGAGCATATAAGTCATATATTTGTTATTTGATTTGATTTACGATATATGGTATGAGGTGTTATGACCTTAATTAATATGGATTATTCGAATTGTCAGTAGATGTATGTATGCTATGAATATATATATGTGTGTGTATAGGTATAGGTATTTTAAGTTAAGAGTATGTGGTTTATATAGGTATTTGAATAAGTAAGTAATGTGAATTCGAGGTGTTTTGAGGTATGGGAGATTCTATGATATTGATAGTCTGAATTGTGAACTGATATTTTGAACCATATTTTGAAAACTTGGTATTTGATTTTTGGCATAAAAAAGTTTTGAAAAAAAGAAAAAAAAAATTTCAGAGGTTTTGATTTTGATTATAAAGGATAAAGAAAGTGTTTCCGCCTCGATGTTTGATTAACGTTTTCATGTTTTTAGATTTATCGATACGTATCCGTCTCGGTGCTTGAAAATAATTTTGATGTTTTTAAACTGTAAAACTTGTTTCTGTCGAGACGCTCGAAAATCTGTTTCCGCCACGGTGCTTGATGATTTATGTTTTGACCCTTCGTGGTGCTCGTATATATTTCATTCTATATTGGTCTCCGGGACGCTCGTTATGGGGTCTAGACCATCGCAAAATGGCTGGCCCACTACCCTGTCGACATGGTCCGTGCAGTGTACGGTCTTTGCACGCGACTAAGCAGTGGACGATCGGTATGTATTTTGAAAACTTTTCATCAAAGATTTATTTTTGATTTACATATATTTATGTTTTGGGGGGGAAATGATTTCAAAAGAATTACATTTTGATTTGATGCATTTCGGCATTATTTTTGATATTATATGATATGATATGTTTCTGTCACGGTGCTTGATGATTTTATGTTTTTGACCCTCCATGATGCTCGTATAAGGGTTTGCCCAACTGCAGTGGGCTGACCCGACCCTCTATCGACAAGGGATTGTTTCGTTCATTGTCATATCTATGCGCGTGATTCGGGTATTGGGTGCACATTTATGTTTCGTCCAGTGAGTTATGCTGAATGCTCAATATGGTTTTACGATAATGGATTTTGAAACTAATTTTGTTTACAATAAAAGAGTTTTTCAAATGTATTTTCGAAATGGTTTTTAAAATAGATTGTTTTTGTTTTCTATTTTTAATAACGATAGAGGTCGACAGATTTCAGCTATCAATATCATAAGAGCTTGTAAGATTATTTGTCACTTTTGGCCATGACAATAGATGTATTGGATGGTATAAAAGATTATGTGTTAGTGTCCTAGACATGCCAAGAATCTCTACAACATGATATTGTGTGTGAATAATCAAAAATAAGTTACGGAAAGACTTACAATGAGTGGATGAAGTTCAAAACTTTCTTTGTATTTGTAGAAGCTCCAAGCTTTGTTGAGTCTTTAATTCCAAGGGTGAGTTTCCCTATCACCCTCACTTGACTCTCTATGTGCTAGCAATGTTGAAATTTTGCAACAAAATCTCTAAGGAGGAAGGAGAAGGTCACGGCAAGATGAGGGAGAGAGGAGAGCTTTTTGTGTTTTGTAATTTTGTTTTCTAAAAACAATTACAAATTACCAAAGTCAACTTGCTAAAGTTGGTATATGCTGCAAAAGCAAAAGTGTTGGAGGGAAAATGGCATTAAATGCCCTCAACCACTTCCATCACTCAAGTAGACACTTGATGTAAGTTGGTGGGCCCCACTTTAAATTCAAAATTCATGTGGGCTTGCTCAACACACTTCGAGCTCGGGTTCATTTAATCCGATTAAACGAATCTTCCATCGCAACGTAATTAAGTCCAATTTAATTAAATAATAATGCCTAGCAAAATTATTACGAAAGTCGCTCGCGAATTAATTCTAAATTAATTCGTTCGCCCGAATTAAAATCCAATTTTAATTCCGCTTTGAAATCTAATTTCAATTAATATATCCAATATATTATTTAATCGATTAATTCCAAATTAGTCGCGTTCTCTCTTCTATTAGAATTTTATCCCAGATAAATTCTTGTCGTAATTAATCCCAGATTAATATTCTCTCTCTTATAATTAATCCTATATTAATTATGTTCGAGTCAAATGTCATCAGTGAATCTTTGGGAAGAGACCCAAGAGATCCCTGGATATGTTGGCAGTAAATCCGATTGTCGAACTATCTGAACACGTGCGTACCTCGTACCACATTCTTATCGATTTACAAAACATGGTTGGCTTCTAGCAAAGCACTGTGCCTACCCAATTCTCCAGAAATATTCAACAAAGAATATATAATCTTTATCAAGTGTAGTATACTAAGTATTGCGTATTACGATCCAGTATCAGATGTCACATGCTAGGCCTGGTGCTGGAATTGTGTCTGCCCCGTACGAAGCATATATCAGATCACTAGCAACTAGTCTCTTTAATCGGATAATCATGACCTTGTCATACTATCCCGATAGCTGCAGCATATAAAAGTACCAGTTCTGTATCTTGCGTGATCATCATCTCCATATGACTGAAGTGACACTTCCATCTTGACATCACACCCAATACACTACGATTCTCAATAAACCCAGAAGAGGCATATACAGAACCTGTTAAAGCCTCGGACGACCAAAACCAAAGTGTACTGATTGTCGCAAGTATTAGCGATGCAAGTCTCAAGTTAAGACCATATACACATACCCTTATGCGGATTCCCATAGACACATAGTCATACTACCAATGGGATTCCAATGGGTCTATCCAGAGCGAAGTTGTTCCCGATCCAACGGCTAACAGAACCTCCTATCACACTTGCATAAGTATCCAATCTTAACTTATATGAGAACTATACCGTTAAGCTTCCATAACGCGCACAAGTGTAATACTAGTCTATTCCGCATTATCGATGTCCAGTCTCGATAATACTACGACTATGGATATTTAATGATTAAACCATTCATGGATTAATAATGTATCATATCTTATTAATCTGGAACTAATCATAAAGACTTTTATCATTTATATATATTCAAGTAATCTAATTACAAAATGATAAAATAGTAATTTCCTTTATTACATAGTTAATTTATACAAAAACCACAATTTCTTTTACAAATAGTAATGTTGTGGGTCATAATTGTCCAACATTATGTTCGTAATGAGAATACGTATGTAAGCTTATAGTTAGTCATGAACCTTTTCAGGATTGTAATGGTGATGTTTGTCTTGAAAGCCATACAAAATTATATGTGCGATGGGATATGTATGAATATAAACTTTGATATTGAAGTCGTTTACATATATGATATAGAATGACATTATGTGAAATGAATGAGTTCTGTTTTATATTGTGGATGAAAGAGACAGTATGAAATTCATGTTAAGTTTTCGTTTTGAAACCATATTTGGTTGTGTGCAAAGAACATGTGCTATGTTCCTCGTTTTGGATGATGTATATGATTGGCAGTATAAAATCTGTGTTTGACTTTCTTTCTGTCTTTATGAATGAGTGTGAATAGAGATGATAAGTTTGATGTGTTATTGGTATTGTTGGGGTTGGTGCTCAGAGCGATAAATCCCGATCGTATTTCCTTGTAAATACTATTGTAAACGTTTTATTATGAATAAAATAAGCAGTTTCTATAATATAATATATCTTTTTATATGGTAAAGACGTAATTGACCTTAGAATGATTAGTCATGATGTAGTTGCAAAAGTGTCGCAACTGACAATGAGTTGTATCATGACGTTGTCATTCTCAGACAGTTTCTGATCAAGTTTTACACTACTTGGTCAGTAAAGTAAACCTGTTGAGACTAGTACATGTCGTATACTAAAATATATGATTCCAATGGTTTCTCAATGAACCATGAGTCTTGGAGACTCGTATAGACGTGTAGGTGTTTATAGCGGATAAAAACCAAACGACTCACCAAAGATTATTAATGGATGGTACACCAACGTCAATAAGAATCTTCTCGGGTTGAGTTGCATTTGTGATTCTTCGGCTTGAGATACCACTGTGGGCACATGAGACATCTTCCACACTTAGATGGCAGTCGTGTCACCAATTTATTCAGATCAGACCTCTACGTGTTTGTTGGGTATGGAAAGATCCTCAGAGTGTCTTGTGTGTGTCGAGATAGGATCCGTCAATTCTATGTACAGAGCATAGGCAGTCCATATATGATTAGCAATCAGATAAAAACCATGGGCCCATGGTACACTTTAGAAGTAAGTTCTAAGTGTTCTTTTAGAGATTGTTAATAGAGACGTCGACGGGATTGTCCCTATAGAGATTTGACGTTTACATCTATATCTCTGGGATATATCTGGATACCTGTGATGCATGAATTAAACATATGCCATGACCTCGACATGTATGATTCAGCGAGTTTATCCGTGGTCGTCATAATTTACGGGTGGGTAAATTATGGACATAAAATTGGATTTCGTGACGGATATGCCTGAATCTAGAGAGTCTCTCTAGTGAAATATACTCGTAGAGCACTAGGGTAACTTTTATGAATAATACTGATTATTTATAACTCGTTTAACGGTTAAACGAAAAATACATGCGAATGGACCTAACCGTCATTTCCTAATTATTGTGTATTTGTATTTAATAATAGATTTTATTAAATACACATTAATTAAATGTCAAATTGTGATATTTGACATATATCATAAATATATATGTATTTGGATATTTAAAGTAAATATAATACATATATTTAATATATTTGTATTTAAATAATTGTTTAATTATTTAATTGTTAAATAATTAAAGTAATTAAAAATATAAATATCTTTGGTTATGATATTTTTTGGAGATGACTTTAGATGCTTTATTTGACTTGTTGTAAATCATTAAATGTTGTAATGATCAAATACACAACTTGATTAAAGCTTTAATGAAACAAAAATAAATATCTAGATATTCGTTATTTTCTCCCAAAAATTCGGCCAAGGGATTTTTGGAGAATATAAATTGTTTTGTTTCATTTTCATTCATTTAAGGTTAAACCACCAAGTATTACAAAGTGAGTCTTGAGAGAAAAAATTTGGAGATCAAAAGAAAAGCTTGAAAAACTTAGATTTTTGTAAGTTTTTCTTAAACTTTTTCAATTAGAAAATTATTTCTATGATACTAGGCTACAACATGTGTTGCTTAGTTTCTTCTCTACTCTTTTAGTTTGTAATTTGTTGGTTGGAAACTTGTTTGAAAGATTCTTGCATGCTTGTTTTTATAAAATAAGCTTGAAATGGTTTCAATGGCTTACTTTTGATTATCTGATAATCATGTTGCCATTCTAGAGTTGTTAAGCCACTCATTGATGACCTAGAATTGTTCTTGAGTTGTTTTATGATGGTGAGACTTGTGACTGGTGCATAATCACACGCGTATAACGCAAGCGCACGTATCGTTCAAGTAGTATAAAAAGTATCGATCCCACGAGGACTTAATACCTAAGCTATTAATTGATCAAGTCAAATTAATAATTAATTCCATCCGACCATACAGGTGGTATCCATGTTTAGTCAGGTTAAAACTAATTTTTATAATTAAGTCCAACCAGCCATATAGGCGGTATCCTTTTTAAGTCAAGTTTTAAATAGTTTATATATTATAATTAAGGGAGATTAATCTAAATATTAGTAATAAAAACTTACCTTTCACCCCAGCAGAAGAGAGCAGAAGAGAGTTACCTACTCATGCTGAATAGTAAAAGCTGAAAAGTAAAGAAAGAAATTACTATTACGTAAAGTAAATTTATTACAAAAAATGTAAATAAACAAGCAAAATACAATCTTCTTAGTATTCTTAAGGAATTCCTCGGAAGAAAGTATACATTACAAATGAAATTTCGTCCCCTATTTATAGGAAAATTTTGCCTCCATGCGTGGTGACGCGCGCATCCTTGTACGTCGCGACGCGCCGTTAATTGTTGAATGATTATCTGAATGATTGGCTCTGAGTCACGACGCATAAAAGTTATTGTGTCGTGACGCTGACGTCGGCATGACATCAGCAATGATGTGTCTCAATGATGAGTGTCGGTAGCAAGTGATGGTGACACGTGGCACGGCGCACATTAGCAATAATTGATGTGATGTTGACACATGGTAGGTGCATGTTAGCAAACAAACTTCTCTGATTGTGACACGTGTCTGACGCATGTTAGCAGGATCTGGTGCACATTAGCAGTCACGATGTAGAGGTGCGCGTCGCGACGCCCAAATGACTATTTTGCCCACTTTTGTCCATTTTTCTCTGTTTTGGCCCTGATTTGATTCCAGCAAGTCCTGAAACTTTATTTATCTACAAAATAGCACAAAACACATCAAAATATTCACAAAACTCAAGAAACTATACAAAATATTAAGTTAAAGGAGTGGGAAATAGTGATATATTTACCACTCATCAACTTGTTTGGTGTGGTAAAGTTTGAATTAAAGTGTTGGATATAATTGATTTGGTAAAATTTGTCAATTTGAAGAAATTATAAAATTAGGGTTCTTAACCCTTTCCAAATTTGGGGCTTTTCATATATATGATGTATTATGGTGTTTATATGATGCATATTAATTTTTGAGTTGATTATATTTGATCTTGACATGTTTTGAACAAAAATGGACAAAATTGTAAAAACTGAAAAATTTGGGTGTGTTCGGCAATTAGCATAAAATTTGGGGATTTTGTTGCAATCTGATTTTGATGTGTTGGACATTTTGGAAATCATTTTAGAAATGATTTAGAATCATCCAAAATTATATTTGACAATTTTAGGACTAAAATGATCAATTTGCAAAATATTGGGGTAATTCGGTAATTACCAAGAAATTTGGTTCTTTTGTAATTTTTCAGAATTTGATAATTGGGTAATTAAATAAAAAAGTTTATTTAATTGATCCAAGAAAAATTTTGAAATCGGAAAAATTTGATTTTCCGCATTTCCGCTGCGTTACCGGATTTTCGCCATAAAACCCTTTACACGTATAAAATATAAGATTCGATATGTTTCGTTTTGAAATAGCATAGTTTGTATTGGTGTATGAGATACATAACTTTTGAAAAGGTGCAAAGTGTGGTGATTTCCAAATACAGACAAGATGGTAATGTAAGTACCATCAGTTTCGAATGATCAGAAATAAGGACAGATAAATTTCGAGGACGAAATTTTTATAAGGAGGGGATGATGTAATATCCCGAGTTTTTCGGAACAGTTCTGGAAGATTACCGAATTAAAGTTAAGGAGTTGGAATGGGATGGCAATCAAAAATCGAAGTTTTTGTGTTAGAAAATAGATCAGAATATTTTAAAGTGAAGTTTTGTCGCGTTGGAAAACGCGTGGTTTTGATAACCAGTTACACGATTTCTGATTTTATCATTCTACGCGTAAAAGTTTCTTGTCTCAGCTATAAAGATAGCAAACAAACTCCGATTGAGTTGATTCTTGAACCATCGGTCTCGTTTTTTCTAGACGAACAACTTTTATGTTGAACACTTTTCCAAATATACATCAGAAGAGCTTCAAAACCAAATTTTTTTGAGAAAATCCCATAGCATGGACCTGATTGTAATTTCACAGGGGTCAGATTATAATTTTCGAAGAATTTCTATATATACCTCGAAGTTTCTAGAAATTTTGAAACTTTCATATATTTTCTACATCACCCACACACACCCCCGTCTCCAAAAAGGGGAGCAGCGACACACTGGTTGCGCCGGTGGCCAGGCATCCCGATGACACCGGAGGAAGCGTCCGGCCACCCTGTGTCAAATGGTGGCCGGCGGCGACGCTAAAAGTGCCGACAACGGTGAGAAACAGAGGAATAGATGCGCAAGATGGGTTTGTTGATCTCGGCTCGTCGCTTTGTCTCACGGCACGAGCCACCCACCAAATCGAAGCTCTCGGAGAGTACTACAAGTTGGCGATGACGGATATTCCGTTCCGTGTCCGGTTGTAAGCAAAATAAGGAATGAAGGCTGGAATGAATAGTGGACCATGATGAATAATAGCTCCGATCGGAATTCCGTTGATTCCAGCGTTTTCATGTGATCGTTTGGAGTCTGTATATGGCCTTAAAATCTCGGTAAGAGCTCCCGGTAAAAACTCGCTTATTTCAAGTTTGTCGCTAAACGTACGGATATTTCCAATAGCTTCATAGATTAACGTATTGATATGAATTGAATTGTTTGAGTGTTAGTATATTGAATATGAGCATTCAGTAGAATCCGAGTGAAAACGAAACGAGTTTGATCGATTCGATAGAATATGTTAGTTTTCGATAAAAGTGGATTTTCGTGCATGATGATTTTTTTTTTTGCTTTTAACGATACTTATGAGTTATATATGATATTATGAACATGTTTGGATAAATTCGGGTAGGTTCGGCGGGTTCGGGACCCTTCCGTAGCGTTTGCGGAAACTTTTTCAGAAGATTTTCCAAAAATACTTAAACCGAGAATTTAGGTGAACTAGTGGCTTGGAATAGTTTGTAATAGTGTTTTAAGATTATTAAATTGAAATCATTGAAATCAGATTTGATTTGGTTGTTCCGAAAAGATCCATAATTTTATAGTAGTTTGGTCGAGAACTCCGTAAGTCGTGTTTCTGACGGTATTTCGCCATTTATTTTGACAGACTTGACTAGGACCTGCGGTGCTCGCGAAGCAAGGTAAGTAACTCATGCAAGGAATACATAATTTATTGATATGATATATATATATATATATATATATATATATATATATATATATTGTGTGTATATATATGTAAATGATTGAAGTGTTTAGAATAATACGATGATAGTTAGAGATACTCCTGAGACAGAATTCAAGAACCTGTATAGTTAAGCTTATCATCCTCCACATGTATGGATTTTTGTCAATGCTTTGATATGAAGTGCAATGCTTGATGAGCTTATTGTTCGTGCGTATGTATAGATGTACATAAAGATATGAATCTATACTTATATAAATGTGTGTATGTAAAGGAATATGTCCATGTATAAGTATATGAATGTGTGTTCGTATATGTATATGATATTAAGATATGTATAGGTTGGACATACAGAATTGGTAAATTGAGCTATTGGTATTAGTTTATGTAAGTGTATGCAATATGAATAAGTTGTCATTGACTTATACATGTTAGTTATGTGTATAGAGGTTGAATTGGTTAAGTGTGATAAGGAATGAGAGTGAGCTAAGCATTTCCTGAATGAAAGAGTTGACGATTGTTAAAGGCTATTGTAGACACTGCATTTTTGCATGAAGCCCAGTGATTAGCCTCGTATGGAGGCACTACCCTTTAAGTTGCGAAAGTCGCGGGAAACGGATGTCGGAAGGGAAAAATTCAAGAAATAAATACATCAACAAATTTAACTCGCTATTTGGCCTCGAGTTCGCTCGATTAATCCATGTTTTAAAATATTAGCCTCGGCCCAAAACCCCGCATCCATCCAAAGCCACACGCCCAAGCCCAAAGAACCAAGCCTCCAAGCCCAATCCAAAATAATTAAAACATTTAAAACACATGTCTAAATTAAATCAAATCAAAATTAAATTAAAACAAATCAAATCAAATCAGAACAAATCTCCATTCCTAAATTAAATAAATCACATTCCAAATTAAATAAATCAAATCAAATCTCTTTCCTAAAATAAATAAATCCATCTCCTAAACTAAATAAATCACCTTCCAAATTAAACATATTCCCCACCAATTACAAAATATCATTTCCTTATAACAAACTAATTAAATATATCCCCCATTATTGCATAATCTTTGTTTCCCTCCCATGCAAGGAAAACCCTAGCCCACTTTTATAAAAGGAACATAAACCAAAACCTTCCACCCTAGCTCATTCACGGCAATAATAAAACCAGCCCTAACCAACACATATTAAACACACTAAAACCAGAAGCCGCAAAACACATCAACGTGAACAAAGAATAGTCACGTGAAGACCAAAATTCATGCAGGCTTTGACGTAAACACACAGCGCACTCAACAAAACCCTAAAAAACCTTCACGCAACCCCATTATCTCTCTCCTCTTCCCATCAAACTCTCACCATAAACCAACACACACACAAACGAAGCAACCCAACCATGAACAACAAAAATGATAAACCCTAGCCTACACAAACTCACTTCTCTATCATCCACTCTCGGCCTCCCCTCTGCCTCTCTCTCGTCACTCACACTCAGACCACAAACAAGCCAATGAACCCTACTTCCTTCACGTAAATAACCACAACAAAAAAATATCTCTCTATAAAAGTAAAACCCTAATAACCCTTGGCGGCAACGCTCTTTCACAAACAATCACAGCCAACTGACTGCACCCCTTCACCAACCCCAATCACAAAACCCTAAACTAAAGACACCTCACGCACTCTAAGACACCCCTCACGCTCTCTCTCTAAATCTCTCCCACGTACACTGCCTACTTCTCACTCGGCAAGAACCCATTCGGCTCACTCATCACGTCCCGCTTTCAACAAAACAAGAAGCCACACAGATTGCACAACTCACTCACACGTAACAAAACACAAACCAAAATAGCCCATTGGCCGACACAAATCATTAACAAAATAGCCCATTGACTGAAACATAAACAGTCTAAAAAACAGTCCTCAAAAGGTCTTTGAAAATAGTCCATGAACCACCTAAAATAGCACCAAAATAACCCCAAAAATCACCCTAAAATAGTCCAAAAATAGCAGTAAAAATAGCAACTCAAAATAGAGAAAACAGCAGCCCAAAACAGCGAGGCGACAAAGGAAAATGTTGAACCAGTGAACCGGAAAAGTTGCGGAGTGTTAACCGTTCCGACAACCACGTAACGCACTTCCAAGAAGCGTCTTAAAAGGTAAGACCTGAGGGCACCCTTTATTATATTTTATTTTGTCATTTTGGAAACGGCATGCTTGGTTGGACGTGGAATACATCCAACCGGGCATGTGAAGTCTTACATTGAAGACGGCCAATTTTTTTGGTCATATATTTATTATTTCGCATTTATTTTATGTTTCGCATGTTTGTCTCTTCGGTTATTTATGGTTATATGCATTATCATGTTTCATGTATGTCAATATTGGGTTAGTGATTGAGTGTTGCCTCTCGTGGAATATCAGATGGAAACCCATACGTAAATTCCGTAGCCGAATCTGAATGGATGATAGTGCGGTGTGTACTTGGGATACAACTCCACGTACCGCTTAGGGAAACACTCATGCATGTGTTTATGTGATTACAGATGTCATTTTTGTGATCCCGTTCGAATGCGTTATCAAACGCTACACGAACGTATGCATTCTGCCTCATCCCGTTTGACATGTTATCAAACGCTACTCGAACGCATACATTCAGGCTTATCTCGTTCGAATGTGTTTCTGAACGCTACTCAAACGTGTGCATTATGTTTATTGTTCGAACGCGTATACGAACGCTACACGAACGCGCACACACTGGACAGATTCATTTATCATGTTTTATGCATGCTTGTCTATTTAATTATTCCTTTCTACATTATGTGCTTAATTCTCTCTCTTTAATATTTATGCTTACTATTATTATTTATTTATGTTTCCGCATTTATCTACTTAATATGTTCATGAGATTGCGTGCCCGCTTTTATTTTGCTTATTCCCATGTGTGCAAACTTAGATATTAGTTAATCTTGCATGTGTATGTTACGTAGACTTGGTTAGATTATTGCATAAATCCGTTCATTACATGTGACATAAGTAAGGGACTATTCCGAACCCAACGGTTTGAGGACTTCCCTTGCGAGGAGTGAGTGGGGCCTTAAATCATTTCCCAGTTCACACTGGGTGGCGACTCTATTTTATTTCTCCGGTTTAGTCCCCCGCGGGCTAATCCATACTCCCGACCGGGCCACGAGCCCGGGACAGCGTCGCCGATTTCTATGTCCTACAGTCTGGCGACTCCACTAGGGATAGAGAATCGGCCCCGGAATAATGTCTTGTAATGTTATTGATTTTTTTTGCTTTATTTAATCGTGTCTACAAATGGGTTGGGACCAAGGGGTTTAACCAAAGGAATTATTAGAGTTAGATAATGATTTGGTGTCTTCATTCACTCACTACCTTTTTATAGCCAAAAGGAAAAGTTGTGAAGACATCTGGATAATCATTTACTCGAAGCATAACTCAATGGACTAATTTGGATGATATATTATTTATTCCTGTCACCAATGTGAGAAGAGCCAAAGAGGCAAGGGTATTTAAGAGAGTTCGCTCCACCCTCCCTCTGGGGAATCTTCAATAGAGAAATCCATTTGATAGTCCTTCATGCATCAAGAAGTTGTTTGCACTGGTTGGCACGTACCTTAGGGTATAAAAAAGGTGCGCTCACTTGGTCGCTCGAACCCTTGAGTGGGGAGACCTAGTTGTGGGCAATCCTTCGCCGACGGGAGCCTTTGTATATACTCCTATAAACCCGCATGTGAACCATAGTTGTATGACCTATAGAAGCCACCTTTTTGCTTGTGTTTGGGACCATCATCATTTAGATTCAGTTGGACTTCTTGTCATGAGATGTGAACTTATTGGGCCATTTAAACTAGGACGAGTTTGTGTCTTATGACGATTGGGCCAAAAATTTCTAAAATGTCGATAGGCCACTTTGTGTTTGGGCCCCCTATCATTTGAAGTTGTTTAGCCACATTATCGTAAAAGTGTAAACCTATTGGGCCTTTTTCAACTAGGACAAGTTTTCACCTCGCAATAATATGATTGAATACTTTAAAATGATAATGGGCCAACTTGTATGAAAACCTTAATGTACTTAGAAGATCCAAACATGTCCAAATATGTCAGAAGCATGAGTCTGATATCTGTTTTGATAACCATAGGCATATTATAGCTCATACATCGCACGCATCTCATGCATCTCATGCATACAGGCATCATGTTAACCATGTGTCTTAAAAGCCATCATAGATATCCGTTGGGTTAGAGAAGGAAGAAAGATTTGTTAAAATGAGTTTAACAAACATGGATATCAGGGAAAAGGAAATCGAGGAATAGAAAACTTTACGGCAATGATAGAAAGATCATTGTGAAAAAAAAAAGAAAAAAAAAGAAAAAAAAAAAAATATAATTATTTTTAGTCCTTGATAGTTAAGCATAAGTCCGATGATGAAATTGTTTGCTTTAGGGAGAAATCTTAGAAACGATAAACTCTTGATGTGCTTTTATCTGATACTTTGAGTGATTGATCTATGTTAGACTCGTAAGCACTTGATTATGATTCTTAGCAGTGAAAACATGAGTAGTTAGCAAAGTGACTAGTTGAAGAAATTGTAGGTCGGTGAATGACTGTTCGCCTAAATGTCTATCCTGATTTGCTTATGTTATGATGTGTGGTATGGTTGAAAATAAAAGAAAAGTCTCTAAAGAAAAGAATTAAACCACCTATAACCAATAAGCGTGAAGCTACCCATTGGCGAGTATTACGACCACAATGAGGAGAAATGCTTCCTTAAAGGGTAGGTGTGTTGAAAAAAGAAAGAAAATAAAAAGAAAAAGAAAATAAAATAAAAAAAAGAAGTTCAAAACGAAAAGAAAAAAAGAGAGACAAAAGAGAAAGAAAACCATACCATATTGAGCACAGAAAAGCAACTGCAGGCATAATTGAGACATCTAGATTGGTGATGAATTATGATTTGATTTTGTTTCCCAAACAAACAAATCCTATTCCTTATCTAATAAGGAATTCGGCCATGGCTAGGATTTTTGTTTCCAAAATAAATCTTAGCCTTATTAAATTATATCATATATATAATTCAATATTCTATTTTTAATAATTATCATATAATTATTAATACCTTACATTAACTTTTAATGTATAGTTTCAAGTGTGATGTAATTAATATTATTAATCATATTAATAATATTTATTCTTTGTGAGTATATAATTGGACTGTCCAATTATATTAACTCCGCTAAAGTATATTGAGTTAGCACAGGGACCAAATGGACCTACGGTTCTGAGCTCCAATAATCTCGAAATATTAATTAAGCTCTTAATTAAATATTCCGAATTATTAACTCCGGGTTATTCCACTAAAAATCTGAAGTTGCACTCTCGTTGCCGTAGATGAAATATTAAGCCGAACCAAGTCGGTGTCCACCGATATAGTCATTGCATACGAATTGATCCTTCACGAGTATCTCGTAATTAGAGCCGGGTCATAATGTCCGTTATACCCCTCTAATTATTTTTACCTTAAGTACCATTGATTCTCCAATGAATGATTTATTCATAACTATTATGAATATTAATCTTTCTATTCGTAATAGAAAGACTTGAGCGCTCAATTCGTTCAAGTACTGAATCAACCCTTAAGAAAGATATGCATCTACTTCTCGCAAGAAGGAGTGAACTCCATGTCTATGTAAAACGTTCCTAGCTACAAAAAAAACTGTGCCCCCCAAAGTACGTAGCTATTGGTTGGGATTTCTACACCAACCTCACCTTTGTAAATCAAAGGACACAGCCTGCCATGCATGAGTTCGTAGTACACTCAGGATTAAGATCAATCCATATATGACCATCAAGTAGATGGAAATGACTTTCTTTGCTTAACGGATATTATAAGAATGTCATTTCTATCTGGGTCTAGTAATATATGATCGCATCATACAAGGTGCCTCAATTCTCATGTCTCTACATGGACGATCCAGATTAAGATCGCCATACAAATATAAAATGGACCGCAGCTATAGATAAACCACAAACAAAGTACCCGGTTTGTTTGCACTCTATGGACTATTTAAGATTACTAACTTCAGACACAAATCCTCTGGTGTATGACACCCATACACTAAGTCTGAAGGTACATAAGTAATCTACGGTATTTACGAAGATATATAATATGCGAAAGATAAACAAACAATTCGATAAATGAATAATGCATCGTTTTATTTCAAAACGCATGAAACCGTTTACATCACATGTAGCTCTAGGGCATACATCCCAACAGTACACTGTCTACTTCTCACTCGGCAAGAACCTCATTCGGCTCACTCATCACGTCCCACTTTCAACAAAATGAGAAGCCACACAGATCGCATAACTCACTCACACATAACAAAACACAAACCAAAACAGCCTTTTGGCCGATACAAATCATTAACAAAATAGCCCCTTGACTGAAACATAAATAGTCTAAAAAACAGTCCCAAACGGTCTTTGAAAACAGTCCCTGAACCACCTAAAACAACAGCAAAATCACCCTAAAATAGTCCAAAAACAGCAAAAATAGCAACTCAAAACAGAGAAAACAGCAGCCCAAAACAGTGAGGCGATGAAGGAAAATGTTGAACCAGTGAACTGAAAAAGTTGCGGAGTGTTAACCCTTCCAACGACCACGTAACGCACTTCCAAGAAGCGACTTAAAAGGTAAGACCTGAGGACACCCTTTATTATATTTTATTTTGTCGTTCTGGAAACGACATGCTTGGTTGGACGTGGAATACGTCCAACCGGGCATGCGAAGTCCTACATTGAAGACGGCCAAATTCTTTGGTCACATATTTATTATTCCGCATTTATTTTGTGTTTCGCATGTTTGTCTCATCGGTTATTTATGGTTATATGCATTATCATGTTTCATGTATATCAATATTGGGTTAGTGATTGAGTGTTGCCTCTCGTGGTATATCGGATGGAAACCCAGACGTAAATTCCATAGCCGAATCCGAATGGACGGTAGTGAGGTATGTACTTGGGATACAACTTCACGTACTGCTTGGGGAAACACTCATGCATGTGTTTATGTGATTATAGATGTCATTTTTGTGATCCCGTTCGAATGCGTTATCAAACGCTACATGAACGTATGCATTCTGCCTCATCCCGTTTGACGTGTTATCAAACGATACTCGAACGCATACATTCGGGCTTATCTCGTTCGAATGCGTTTCTGAACGCTACTCAAACGTGTGCATTATGTTTATTGTTCGAACGCGTATACGAACGCTACACGAACGCGCACACACTGGACAGATTCGTTTATCATGTTTTATGCATGTTTGTCTCTTTAATTATTTCTTTCTGCATCATATGTTTAATTCTCTCTCTTTAATATTTATACTTTTACCATTATTATTTATTTATGTTTCCGCATTTATCTACTTATTATGTTCATGAGATTGCGTGCCCGCTTTTATTTTGCTTATTCCCATGTGTGCAAACTTAGATATTAGTTAATTTTGAATGTGTATGTTGCGTAGACTTGGCTTGATTATTGCATAAATCCGTTCATTACAAGTGACATAATTAAGGGACCATTCTAAACCCAACGGTTTGAGGTATTCCCTTGCGAGGGGTGAGTGCGGCCTTAAATCATTTCCCAGTTCACACTGGGTGGCGACTCCATTTTATTTCTCCATTTTAGTCCCCCGTAGGCTAATCCGTACTCCCGACCGGGCCGCGAGCCCGGGACAGCGTCGCCGATTTCTGTGTCCTACAGCTATGGTATCCGAATTCGAATGATTGAGTATATTAGTATGTTTGATGTTACCATGTATGTACTTGTGTATGAGAAATCATGTAATGTGTGTGTACAGGATATGTATGCATGTGTGTATGTGTAATCGATTAATGATTTCGTGGTTTAGTAACAATGCTGGTTAGGAAATCCGCTCAGACGACATTCATCTCGTACCTATTCTAAAATAAGTAATGAGTCTCGTACGAGCATTATATATCTATGTCAGTTGTGTGTATGTCTTGTCTGGTTCGTGTTCTTGATTCTTAGACTGTTATGTATGATTCGTTATCATTTACATGATGGTTATATGTATGTTTGAGTGTATGTGTATGTATGATAGATCTTGTGATATGTATGGATGGCATATTGTGCAAGGAATGAAAGAGTGACATGTAAACCAATGTGACCATAAGATGCTATAAAATGTATGTCCTAAGTTTGTATTGTATATACATACATTGTGAAAGATATTCGAATGTTAAGTTATTATAAGGTTTTTGGTATTGAAGAAAATTTTCCAAAAGTTAAAGTAAACTTGTTTTAGTATTAAGATAGTTGTATCCGAATAGAAGATAATTTGTCTGAGATGCTGATGTCATGATGTTTCAAAGATGGATATTTGTGATAAAAGTATATATGTATGATTTCATGTTTCATGTAATTGAAGTGTATTTGATATTAAACGATATACTCTATGGTATTCGTGTTTTGCTTTGTATACTTTGGATGTTAGCTTTTGGACTAGCGTATATGTAGATATGTAAATATGAAAGTTTGATATTTGTTAAGTATAAAGGGTAATAACAAGTTAATAAAGTTTGAACTCGTAATAATTTAGTAATTCTGATTATCTGTTGATTTGTTTTGACTTGTTTGTGGGTAGTACTAGCATGGTTACTGTAGGCACTGCATTTTTGCATATAAGCCCGATGATGAGTCTCGTATGGAGACACTACCTCTTTAGTTGTGAAAACCGCGGGAAACAGACGTTGGAAGGGTAAAGTTGGAAATTAGCATTTTGTCAGATTTAACTCGCTTGTTTCGCTTTGGGTTCGCTTGTTGGACCTCTATTTTAAAACACACCAAACCCATTAAATCACATCTCACAAATTAAATAATTAAAACCTTTAAAATACATGTCACAAATTAAAATAAATTAAATTAAAGTTAACTAATTTAAAGTAAATTAAAATACAATTAAAATCCAATTAAACTAAATCTAATTAAATTAAATTTCAAAATTAAATAAATCACTCACCTAATTTAAATAATTTCTTACCTTAAATAATTAAAATTAAACACACACATAAATTAATTGATTTCTTTCCTTTCAAATAAACCCATGCAGAAACCCTAACCCTACCCTCTCACTATATAAACAACAACAAACCTTAGACATCTTCCTCTCTGACGCCCCTCTCCTCTCTCACGGCAATTCACAAAGAAAACCTAAACACTCATCAGCTCTCTTCTCCCTCCTTAACCACTCACACACCCTTGATCTCTCCGGTCTCTCTCTCATAAACAGGCGGCAGTAGCCAAAATAAAACCTACCTCACAACCGGCCTCTATCTCTCTCTCCACCTCGGTACGAAACAAAAACCATAGACTCAACACACACAGACCAAACGCAAACTTTCTCGCACTCACCGAACAAACCCACTAACACACATTCAGCACCCTTCTCGGCAAACCCTAAGCCACACGTCCATGCATACATGAAGACCAAACAAACGCAAACCTTCAACCCTAAGCCACGACCAGCCCTTCACCGCCACAAACGAAACCCTCCATAAACGTAACCAGTCTAACCCTCACTCAAACTCTCCATTCACGCCACAACCCAAAATAAATAAAACCTGAAACCCTAATGGCTCTTCATGGCTACACAAACACGCAGCAAACAAAATAACATCACGGCCTCGCATAAGACCTAAGCCTCTTCACGCCAAAAAGCCACGCACAATACTGCCTTCAATGTGAACCAGACGCCACTTAGCTACTGGCACACTCACCGCGTCAACGAACCCATAAACAGCGCAAGCCTCCAAACTTCACTCACTCAATTAAAAAAAACTACACGCACAAATTGAAGAGAGCAATCACTTAAGCCTCACGTAGCCTTGCCCTCCCTCTCGCCACGCACCTGCCATTAAGCCATTCACCACAACGCCACCTATTAGCCTCGCGTCAGCCAGCCCCTTTGACCTGCGCACTCACCACATCAACAAACAAAGCTTTACACACATGCCCACTAGCCTGCCCTACGCCCCTCCACTTCACTACCTTCACGCATGCCACGCTCACAATCAAACACACCTCACCGCTTCAGCTCATCAATGCCTCACAGCCTTAGCCACGCACACTGCCCATCAACCCTTAGCCACGCATACTGCCCTATGCCCCCACAAATCCCTTCAAACTGCCGAGAAAACCATCCCCTAATTAGTCCATAAGATCACCAAAATTACCCCCAAACTACCCAGCTAATTGCCGCAAATCTGACCCCAAAACAGTCCCCAAAACAGTTATTTCTTTATGCATGATTAGGTTGTTTTCACATTAGGGATTTAATTTATATTTATGCTTAGATTCTTATTTATTTTCCGCATTAGATAATTGAGCATGCTTGTGTGATGATTGTATGTTATTGCGTGTTTGCCGTTATGACAACTTACTTTGAAGTATGCGAACTTAGATATAGGTTCTCATTGTTATTATTATGCATGCGGACTTAGGCGTAGATTACCCTTGAGCATGAATGTTGAATAGATTCGGTTAGTTTATTGCACAAATCATATCATCACAAGTGACATAAGTAAGGGACCATTCCGAACCCAACGGTTTGAGGTCTTCCCTCGCGAGGGGTTAGTGCGGCCTTAAATCTTAGTCCCGGTTCACACCGGGTGGCGACTCCATGTTATTTCGTACTCCCAACTAGGTCGCAAGCCTAGAATAGCGTCGTCAAGTTATGTGTTCCTACAGTCTGGCGACTCCACTAGGGATCTAGAGAATCGGCCCCGAAATCATGTCTTGTGATTTGTATGATTTGTGCTTTAGTTGACCGTTTCTATAGTGGGTTGAGGGTGTTCTAAAATGCTAATGGGCCAACTAGTGTAAAAATTTTTTAAATGGGCTTATATATTACATACATTGCACGTATCTCATGCATCCATGCATACACGTATCATGTTAACCCCATGTCTTAAAATCCATCATAGATATCTGTTGGGTTAGAGAAGAAAAAAAAAGGGTTTGTCAAGAGGAGTTTAGCAAACATGGATAGCGGGGAAAAGGAAATCGAGAAACAGAAAACCTTACGGCAAGGATAGAAAGACCATTGGGGGGCCTTCAAAAAAAAGAGAAAATAAAAAAAAAAAAAAAAGAAAAAAAAAAGAAGAAAAAAAAAGAAAAAAAAAAGAAAAAAAAAAAATGGTTGTTTAGTCCTTAATAGTTAGGCGTAAGTCCGATGATGAAATTGATTGCTTTAGAGTGAATATTTAGAAACGATAAACCCTTGACGTGCTTTTATCTGACGCTTTGAGTAATTGATCTATGTTAGACTCGTAAGCACCTGATTATGGTTCTTAGCGGTGAAAACCTGAGTAGTTAGCAAAGTGACTAGTCGAAGAAATTATAGGTCGGTGAATGACCGTTTGCTTAGATGTCTATCCTGACTTGCTTGTGTTATGATGTGGGGTATGGTTGAAAATAAAAGAAAAGTCTCTAAAGTAAAAAAAAATAGACCGCCTATAACCGATAAGCGTGAAGCTACCCATGGACGAGTATTAGGACAACCATGAGGAGAAATGCTACCTTAAAGGGTAGGTGTGTTGAAAAAAAAAACAAAAAGAAAAAAAAAAGTTCAAAATGAAAAGAGAAAAAAGAGAGAGACAAAAAAAGAAAGAAAACCATACCACATTAAGCACAAAAAAGCAACTGCATGCATAATTGAGACATCTAGGTTGGTTTGACCCATCGATCCCGATTTTTGAAACGAAATCATTGAGTTGGCTTACTTAAGGATCAAGTTGTGAAGGAACCTTTGCACACACACACTTTGAGTCTGGCTTAGTGTAGGACAACAGGATTTAAGGCCGCACTCACCCCTCGCAAGGGAAGACCTCAAACCGTTTGGTTCGGAATGGTCCCTTACTCATGTCACTTGTAATGAAAGGATTTATGTAATAATTTAATCAAGCTTAAGTAACATTTATTTCCAAAAATATCATGCTTCTAGATTCATGTACATACATCAACAAGTTCATCACAACATGCAACATCACATGGCAATCTCATGAACATATTTCAATCCTATGATATGGAAAACTAAGAACAACCTAATCATGCTTGAGTACTATCTCATGAACCTATTAGCCAAATAACCTGCTAACAGCCTAATCATGCTTGAATACAATCCCAAGAACACATGGAATGGATAAATGCAGGAATACAAATAATACGGTTGGCTATATAATACAAGAAAGATCAACCAAGAGGCAATTATGCATGAATATGATAAGACAGACTCAGTTCAGTGTGTGCGCGTTCATGTAGCGTTCGTAAACGCGTTCGAACGGTAAATAGAAGGTTCGCGTTCGTGTAGCATTCGTAAACGCGTTCGAACGGAAATGAAACAAAATGCTCGCATTCGTATGGCGTTTGATAACGCGTTCGAACGTAAATGAAACAGAATGCTCGCGTTCGTATGGCGTTCGTAAACGCGTTCGAACGAAAATGAGACCTGATGCATGATAAGGCAAAAATGCATGCGCGTTCGAGTTGCGTTCGTAAACACGTTCGAACGGGAACAGCCCTGATGCATGAAATGGGACGCAATACATAAACAACAAAATAAAGGGGGGCGGCGAAGTACTGCCGTAAAGGTGGCCTTTTGGGGCTCTTGATCTCTCAAAGAGATGACCTTTAGACCAACATACTAAGCCCATGCGCGTCACATCACATTATGCATACAAACATAAAGACAATCATATTATTCTAAGTATGTCCGATTGAACGTGTCTTGCATCCAACCGAACACACATCAACCGGCGCGGCAGAGCATCGTGGTGAAGGATTTTAACCCTCCAATTAGGGAACCTTTCATCGCACTTACTAAGCCTATGCACTCGATCGTATCATGCGGGAATAGACAACATGCAGAATTTAAATAACAAGAATTAAATAAACCAAAACAACACAAAACAAGAGAAGGTGCCGTTTACTCAAGTGGTACGTGGAGTTGTATCCCAAGTACAGACCGCACTACCGTCCATTCGGATTCAGCTACGGAATTTACGTCTGGGTTTCCATCCTATATACCACAAGAGACGACACTCTTCCATTTCATTCAAGCCACAACATGCATCCATAAACGACTCTCATGCGAATAGAATTCAATAATAATAACAAAAATGAATATAAACTAATGAAAAGGTACCCTCAGGTCTAACCTTTTAAATCACCTCTCGGATGTACGGTACATGATCGTCGGAAGGGTGGATGCTCCGCAACTCTCCCGGTTCACTGGTTCACTGTTCTCGTTCGTTGTCTTACTGTTTTGAGTCGTCGTTCTCCGTCTTTTGCTATTGTTTCCTTGTGGTTTCGCTGCCGTTTCCTCTTTATCTTTTGCTTACTGTTTTTTTGGGTGTCTTCTTCCTGTAATTTTCTTGTGTGTTGTGTATGAGCTAGGGACTCGGGACTAGAAGGTTGGTGAAGGGTTCTTTTTATAGGCAAAGGGTTGGGCTTGACAAGGAAATGGATTTGGCTAATTAAAGAGGGATTTGATTTGGTTTGGTTAAGGGAAGTCAAAGATTGAGGGGGGGGGGACAAATCTTGGCTAGATAGGGAAGGTTGAATTTTGATTGGCTTGGTTTAGGAATACAATATTTTAAGTTAGGAATATATTGGTTGATTGATTTTAACTTGGTATGATTATATTTTTTATTTAGTATGTGATTTGTTTAAATTAGGCATGATTTTAGTTTAAGTTGGTAATTGCTTATTTTATGTTTGGTATATGTTTTATTTAATTATTTAATTAATTTAATTATTATCTTATTTAGTTAATGTTTTACTTAATATTTATTTATTTAAATTGGGATGTGTTTTATGGGCTTTGGGGGGCTAATTGGGCTGGATGTGAGGCTAGCAGCAAAACCAGAATTACCGACACCGTTCGAACGCTTCCTCGAACGCGGCACGAACGCCCGCAATCCGTTTGAAGTTCGAACATAAACACGAACGCAGCACTAACGAAAACAGTGAACCTTGTTTATTCTGAATTTCCCCTTCCGATGTCCATTTCCCGTGACCTCCGTGACTTAAAAGGTAGTGTCTCCAAAATGAGACTCATCATAGGGACTTATGCGTAAAAATGCAGTGCCTACAGTCGCCCCCACTTTGATGGGACTTGTGTAAAGTGCAACAGTGACAATCCTATCAAAGTTATGCAATGCATTTCTACTTACCTGGCTCGCCAGCTGCCACTTGACTTACCATGTGTTGAGTTGATTTGGGTGGTGAGGTGCTGCGACCCCTGGTTCATTCCCGAACCGTGTTGTGATGTGGTCCATTCCCGAACCGTTACCGTAAGGTTTCCATTCCCGAACTGTTACTGTAAGCTGGTCCATTCCCGAACCGTGCTTCCATTCTTGGAGTGCCATTCCCGGCTTGTTCATTCTTGAACTCTGCTCCGTTCTTGGATTGCCATTCCCGGCTTGTTCATTCTCGAACTGTGTTGAGATGAGGCTTTATTCCTCCCGAGCTTTATTCCCGAACTGTTGAGATGAGGCTTTATTCCTCCGAGCTTTGTTCTCGAACTGTGTTGAGATGAGGCTTTATTCCTCCCGAGCTTTATTCCCGAACTGTTGAGATGAGGCTTTATTCCTCCCGAGCTTTATTCCCGAACTGTACTGACATGAGGCTTTCTTCCCCTTGAGCTTTGTTCTCAAACTTATACTGATATGAGGCTTTCTTCCTCTTGAGCTTTGTTCTCAAACTATACTGACATGAGGCTTTTATTCCTCTGGGCTTTGTTCCCTGACTGTGTTAACTGTGGGCTTTGTCCCCGAACTGTACTGAATGTGGGCTTTCTTCCTGGACCGTTACTGTAAGGTGGTCCATTCCCGAACTGTTACTGTAAGTTGTTCATTCCTGAACTGTTATCGTGAGGTTGTTCATTCCCGAACCGTTACTGTAAGGTGGTTCATTCCCGAACCGTGCTTCCATTCTTGGAGTGCCATTCCCGGCTTGTTCATTCTCGAAGTGTCCATTCCCGGACCATATCTCCATTCTCGGAGTGTCATTTCCGACTTGTTCATTCTTGAACTCTGCTCCATTCTTGGATTGCCATTCTCGGCTTGTTCATTCTTGAACTGCCCATTCCCGGACTATATCTCCATTCTCGGAGTGCCATCCTCGGCGTGCTCATTCTCGAGCTGTCCATTCTTGGACTATATCTCCATTCTCGGAGTGCCATTCTCGGCAGAACTGATCTGATGTAATGTGGGCCTCGACCCTGGGACTCATCCCCAAAACTGATGTTGAAGTGGGCCTCGGCCCCAACTGCTACTGACATGGGCCTCGCCCCCAGATTGATGCTGATGTGGGCCTCGACCCTCGGGACTCATCCCCAAAACTGATTGCTGAAGTGGGCCTCGGCCCCAACTGCTACTGACATGGGCCTCGCCCCCAGATTGATGCTGATGTGGGTCTCGACCCTCGGATTCATTCCAAAATTCTGCTGATGCGGGCCTCGGCCCTGGGATTCATTCCAAAATTCTGCTGATGTGGGCCTCGTCCTTGGGATTCATTCCCTGGATCCATTCCAAAATTCTGCTGATGTGGGCCTCGGCCGCAGAATGATGTGGGCTTCGCCCTAAACTGATATTGATATGGGCCTCGCCCCCAGACTGATACAGCTGATATGGGCCTCGCCCCGCCAGACTGATACTGATATGGGCCTCGCCCCAAGACTGATACTGATATGGGCCTCGCCCCAAGACTGATACTGCTGATATGGGCCTCGCCCCAAGACTGATGATACGGGCCTCGCCCCAAGCTGATACTGCTGATATGGGCCTCGCCCCCAGACTGATACTACTGATGTGAGCCTCGCCCTAAGGCTGATACTGATACGGGCCTCGCCCCCAGACTGATACAGTACTGTCGATGTTCCTGATTGGTTTGTCTTTTGACGCTTTCTTTTTTTCTTTTGAAACCTGTTATTACAAAACAGAACAAACACAAAAAGGATGCAAATATGTTACGTGTATGCATGCATGCATGATTGGGTTTCCTATCCCGTTGGGCTAGGTCTTCTGCCAGTACTCTTGGTGGCTGCTCGGTCTTTTGACAAGTCTGTCCTCTTCCCTAACCAACATGTATCTATGATGGCTTTCAGAACACAAGGGTTAACATGATGTATGTATGCATGGGGTGCATGAGATGCATATGATACAAGGAATATATTAACTCATTAAAATTCTCACACAAATCGGCCCATCATCATTTCAGAAGCTTTTGGGCTAACTGTCATAGGAGTGAACTCGTCCCAGTTTAAATGGCCCAACAAGTTCACATCTCATGGCAAGAAGTCCAACCGTATCCAAATGATAATGTTCCTAAACACAAACATATATGAAGATAATGCAAACGTAATAATTTCTACAGTATGGCCCATCAACATTTCAGAAGCTTTGGGCCTAATAGTCATAAGGTACGAACTTGCCCCAGTTTAAATGGCCCAGCAAGCCCGCATTTCTGACAATAGTCCAACTGCATCCAAATGAGGATGGTCCACAAGCACATATCCAAGGAAATAATTGTTACTTTAGCCAACCCGGTCTCTGGGTGGGTTAGTAAGAGTATAGACAAAGGCTCTCACTGGCGATGGATGGCCCACAACTAGGTCTCCCCACTCAAGGGTTCGAGCAACCAAGTGGGCGCACCCTTTTTTATACACTAAGGTACGTGCCAATGAGCTATGGTGTGTGACAGACTGTCAAATGGATTTCCCGTTGTAGATCCCCCAGAGGGAAGGTGGAGCGAGGCTCACTTAAATACCCAAGCCTCTTAGGCTCTTATCGCTTGTTGTCAGGAATAAACAACGAGTCCTCCAAATTAGTCCATCACAATAGGCTACGAGTAGATGGCTATCTAGGTGCCTTCACAGATTTTCCTTCTAGAAAGGTAGTGAATGAAGGAAGACACCAAACCATTACCTAGCCTCAAAATGCCTTTGATTAAACCCTCACTTTATCCACTGTAGACACGGTCAATTAAAACATAAATCCAAACATTACAAGATAATATTTCGGGGCCGATTCTCTATCCCCAGTGGAGTCGCCAGACTGTAGGACAACAAGACCTGGGCGACGCCGTTTCTAGGCTCGCGGCACTAGTTGGGAAATACTAAATAATATGGAGTCGCCACCCGGTGTGAACCGGGACAAAGATTTAAGGCCGCACTCACCCCTCGCAAGGGAAGACCTCAAACCGTTGGGTTCGGAATGGTCCCTTACTCATGTCACTTGTAATGAAAGGATTTATGTAATAATTTAATCAAGCTTAAGTAACATTTATTTCCAAAAATATCATGCTTCTAGATTCATGTACATACATCAACAAGTTCATCACAACATGCAACATCACATGGCAATCTCATGAACATATTTCAATCCTATGATATGGAAAACTAAGAACAACCTAATCATGCTTGAGTACTATCTCATGAACCTATTAACCAAATAACCTGCTAACAGCCTAATCATGCTTGAATACAATCCCAAGAACACATGGAATGGATAAATGCAGGAATACAAATAATACGGTTGGCTATATAACACAAGAAAGATCAACCAAGAGGCAATTATGCATGAATATGATAAGACAGACTCAGTTCAGTGTGTGCGCGTTCGTGTAGCGTTCGTAAACGCGTTCGAACGGTAAACAGAAGGTTCGCGTTCGTGTAGCGTTCGTAAACGCGTTCGAATGGAAATGAAACAGAATGCTCGCGTTCGTATGGCGTTTGATAACGCGTTCGAATGTAAATGAAACAGAATGCTCGCATTCGTATGGCGTTCATAAACGCGTTCGAACGGAAATGAGACCTGATGCATGATAAGGCAAAAATGCATGCGCGTTCGAGTTGCGTTCGTAAACGCGTTCGAACGGGAACAGCCCTGATGCATGAAATGGGACGCAATACATAAACAACAAAATAAAGGGGCGCGGCGAGTACTGCCGTAAAGGTGGCCTTTTGGGGCCCTTGATCTCTCAAAGAGATGACCTTTAGACCAACATACTAAGCCCATGCGCGTCACATCACATTATGCATACAAACATAAAGACAATCATATTATTCTAAGTATGTCCGATTGAACGTGTCTTGCATCCAACCGAACACACATCAACCGCGCGGCGCAGAGCATCGTGGTGAAGGATTTTAACCCTCCAATTAGGGAACCTTTCATCGCACTTACTAAGCCCATGCACTCGATCGTATCATGCGGGAATAGACAACATGCAGAATTTAAATAACAAGAATTAAATAAACCAAAACAACACAAAACAAGAGAAGGTGTCGTTTACTCAAGTGGTACGTGGAGTTGTATCCCAAGTACAGACCGCACTACCGTCCATTCGGATTCAGCTATGGAATTTACGTCTGGGTTTCCATCCTATATACCACAAGAGACGACACTCTTCCATTTCATTCAAGCCACAACATGCATCCATAAACGACTCTCATGCGAATAGAATTCAATAATAATAACAAAAACGAATATAAACTAATGAAAAGGTACCCTCAGGTCTAACCTTTTAAATCACCTCTCGGATGTACGGTACACGATCGTCGGAAGGGTGGATGCTCCGCAACTCTCCCGGTTCACTGGTTCACTGTTCTCGTTCGTTGTCTTACTGTTTTGAGTCGTCGTTCTCCGTCTTTTGCTATTGTTTCCTTGTGGTTTCGCTGCCGTTTCCTCTTTATCTTTTGCTTACTGTTTTTTTGGGTGTCTTCTTCCTGTAATTTTCTTGTGTGTTGTGTATGAGCTAGGGACTCGGGACTAGAAGGTTGGTGAAGGGTTCTTTTTATAGGCAAAGGGTTGGGCTTGACAAGGAAATGGATTTGGCTAATTAAAGAGGGATTTGATTTGGTTTGGTTAAGGGAAGTCAAAGATTGAGGGGGGGGACAAATCTTGGCTAGATAGGGAAGGTTGAATATTTGATTGGCTTGGTTTAGGAATACAATATTTTAAGTTAGGAATATATTGGTTGATTGATTTTAACTTGGTATGATTATATTTTTTATTTAGTATGTGATTTGTTTAAATTAGGCATGATTTTAGTTTAAGTTGGTAATTGCTTATTTTATGTTTGGTATATGTTTTATTTAATTATTTAATTAATTTAATTATTATCTTATTTAGTTAATGTTTTACTTAATATTTATTTATTTAAATTGGGATGTGTTTTATGGGCTTTGGGGGGCTAATTGGGCTGGATGTGAGGCTAGCAGCAAAACCAGAATTACCGACACCGTTCGAACGCTTCCTCGAACGCGGCACGAACGCCCGCAATCCGTTTGACGTTCGAACGTAAACACGAACGCAGTACTAATGAAAACAGTGAACCTTGTTTATTCTGAATTTCCCCTTCCGATGTCCGTTTCCCGTGACCTCCGTGACTTAAAAGGTAGTGTCTCCAAAATGAGACTCATCATAGGGACTTATGCGTAAAAATGCAGTGCCTACACTTAGATAATTTATTCAAAGACTTGGATTTGAGTTGCATTGAATGTTTTGAAGGTTCTCTGGTTTCAATACTGGGCATTCTTTGAGGACGATAATATGTGTAGCTATTGGGACTATTTCATAGCATGTGATATAACATGATGATATGGAAGGCCCCACCATGTGGTTCATCTTGACCAAGTACAAACAGCGGATATCAGAAAGCTAAACCAATACTGGGGGCGACCAGTCTACCACATCGCGAATCAGAGACATAACAAGATATTGAGTTATGAGACTAGAAAGAAGACTGAGCAATCACCTGGAGAACTGGCGGAAGACCTAACCCAACGGAATAGGAAATTCATTCATTCATGCATGCATACACGTAACATATTCTGCATTCTTTTTTGTGTTTGTTTTGTTTTGTATTCACAGGCTTCAAAGAAGAAAAATAGAAAGCGGCAAAGACAAGCCAACCAGAATCAGCAACATATGAGTAGTAGTTTTGGGGATGAGTCCCAGGGTTGAGGCCCTTATCAGTGTCATTTTTGGGGATGAGTCATAGGGTCGAGGCCAATATCAACATCAGTATCAGCTTGGGGGCGAAGCCCACATCAGTTTGGGGGCGAGGCCCACATCAGTGTCAGTTTGGGGCGAGGCCCACATTAGTATCAGCTTTGGGGCGAGGCCCACATCAGTTTGGGGCGAGGCCCACATTAGTATCAGTTTGGGGCGTGGCCCATATCAGTTTGGGGCGAGGCCCACATCAGTTTGGGGCGAGGCCCACATCAGTTTGGGGCGAGGCCCACATCAGTTTCGGGCGAGGCCCACATCAGTCTAGGGGCAAGGCCCACATCAGTATTAGTCTGGGATGAGGCCCATATCGGTATCAGTTTGGGGCGAGGCCCATATCGGTTTGGGGGTGAGGCCCATATCAGTATCAGTTTGGGGCGATGCCCACATCAGTATCAGTTTGGGGCGATGCCCACATCAGTATCAGTTTGGGGCGAGGCCCACATCAGTATCAGTTTGGGGGCGAGGCCCACATCAGTATCAGTCTGGGGGCGAGGCCCACATCAGTATCAGTCTGGGGCGAGGCCCACATCAGTATCAGTCTGGGGCGAGGCCCACATCAGTATGAGTTTGGGGGTGAGGCCCGCATCAGTATCAGTCTAGGGCGAGGCCCACATCAGTATCAATCTGGGGACGAGGCCCACACCAGTATCAGTTTGGGGCGAGGCCCACATCAGTATTAGTCTGGGGGGAGGCCCACATCAGTATCAGTTTGGGGCGAGGCCCACATCTGTATCAGTTGAGGGCGAGGCCCGCATCAGTACCAGTTCAGGGTCGAGGACCCACTACATCATCGGTTTGAGGGCGAGGCCCCCATTGTCAGCGGTATTGGGATGAGTCCCAGGGTCGAGGTGCCCCCGTTGTCGGTTGTAGTTCCGGGATGCGTCACAGGGTCGAGGGCACACTGCATCATCAGTTGTAGTTCCGGGATGCGTCCCAGGGTCGAGGACCCACTACATCATCAGTTTGAGGGTGAGGCCCATTTGGTCAGCGGTATTGGGTCGAGGTGCCCAGGGTCGAGGTGCCCAGGGTCGAGGTGCCCAGGGTCGAGGTGCCCCCGTTGTCAGTTGCAGTTCCAGGATGCGTCCCAGAGTCGAGGGCCCACTGGATCATCAGTTGTAGTTCCGGGATGCGTCTCAGGGTCGAGGACCCACTACATCATCAGCTTATGGGCGAGGCCCACTTTGTCAGCGGTATTAATCGAGGTGCCCCCGTTGTCTGTTGCAGTTCCGGGATGCGTCCCAGGGTCGAGGGCCCACTGCATCATCAGTTGTAGTTCCGGGATGCGTCCCAGGGTCGAGGACCCACTACATCATCAGTTTGAGGGCGAGGCCCACATTGTCAGCGGTATTGGGATGCGTCCCAAGGTCGAGGTGCCCCCGTTGTCAGTTGCAGTTCTGGGACGCGTCTAGGGTCGAGGGCCCATTGCATCATCAGTTGTAGTTCCGGAATGCGTCCCAGGGTCGAAGACCCACTACATCATCAGTTTGAGGGCGAGACCCACATTGTCAGTGGTATTGGGATGTGTCCCAGGGTCGAGGGCCCCCGTTGTCAGTTACAGTTTCGGGATGCGTCCCAGGGTCGAGGGCCCACTACATCATCATCAGAATCAGTCTTGCCGGGTATAACACTCTGGGGGTGAAGCCCACATCATCATCAGATCAGTTTTTCCAGGTATGGCACTCCGGGTATGGAGACATCAGATCGGTTTTGCCAGGTACGGTACTCCGGATATGGAAACATCAGTTTCAGTTTTTCCCGGTATGACACTCCGGGTATGGAGACATCAGATCAGTTTTGCCAGGTACGCCACTCCGGGTATGGAGACATCAGCATCAGTTTTGCCAGGTACGTCACTCCGGGTACGGAGATACAACATCAGTTCTGCCAATTACGGCAATCCGGGTATGGAGACATCAGATCAGTTTTGCTAGGTACGGCACTCCGGGTATGGAGACTGTTGGGGTTGGTGCTCAGAGCGCCAATTCCCGGTTGTATTTCTTTTGAATACTTCTGTAAAACATTATTATTATGAATAATATATACAGTTTCTATAATATAATCTTTCTTATTAAATGGTAAAAACGTAATGACCTTAGAATGATTAGTCATGGTACTGTTGCAAAAGCGTCGCAACTGACATTGAGTAGTATCATGATGTTGTCATTCTCAGATTGTTCATGGTCAAGGTTTACACTACTTGGTCAGTATAGTAAACCCGTTGAGACCAGTACATGTCGTATACTGGAATATATGATTCCAATGGTTTCTCAATGAACCATTAGTCTTGGAGACTAGTATAGACGTGTAGGTGTTTATAGCGGATAAACATGAACGACTCACCAAAGATTCTTAATGGATGGTACACCAGCGTCAATAAGAATCTTCTCGGGTTGAGTAGCACTTGTGATTCTTAGACTTGAGATGCCATTGTGGGCACATGAGACATCTTCTACACTTAGATGGCAGTCACGTCGCCGATCTATTTAGATCAGACCTCCGCATGTTCGTTGGGTGTAGACAGATCCTCATGGTGTCCTATGTGTATCAAGATAGGATCCGTCAGTTCTGTGTATCAGAGCATAAGTAGTCCATATGATTAGCAATCAGATAAAACCATGGGCCCGTGGTAAAGTTTAGAAGCCAGTTCTAAACATTCTTTTAGAGATTGCTAATAGAATAGTCGACTGGATAATCCCCGTAGAGATTTGACGTTTAAATCTATATCTCTGGGATTAATCCGGATACTTGTGACGGAGGAATTATACATTTGCCATGACCTCGACATGTATGGTTCAGCGAGATTATCTGTGATCGTCATAATCTACGGGTGGATAGATTATGGAAACGAAATTATATTTCGTGACGAATATACCTGAATCTAGAGAGTCTCAATAATGAAACATACTCGTAGAGCACTAGAGCAACATTAATAAATAATATTGATTATTTATAAAGTCGTTTAAAGGTTAAACGCAAGATACGTGCCAAAGGGACCCCATAGTCATTTGATTAATTATTGTGTATTTACATTTAATACTTGATTAATTTAAATACACATTAATTAATAGTCAAATTAAGATATTTGACTTATATCCAAAATGAATATATGTTTTTAATATTTAATGTAAATATAATACATATATTTAATTAATTAATTAATTATTTAATTGTTAAATGATTAAATTAATTAAAATATAAATATCTTAACCTTGGATATTTGTTTAGAAATGATTAAGTTGCCTTTGTTGACTTTATATAAATATCATTAAAGTGTTTTTAGATATTTATGCAAGTTGATTTAATGAAATTGAAATGAAATAGAAATTAATACATCTTGTTATTTTCTTTGCTAGTTTCGGCCAAGACCAAATGTGTAACAAGTATATATTGTTTTCATTTCATTTGTTTTCTAACCTAATACACTTTAACCTAAACTCCATTAAAAGAAAACCAAAGAAGCTTGTGAAGAAGAAAGGATAAAATCAAAGAAAGGTTTGGATTTAGTAAGTTTTCTCAACTTACTATTAGATAGGAAAATGTTCCTTATGATATAGGCTACATCTTATGATGTTCTTAAGTTATTCTTTTCTTTATTCTTTGTGTTTTGTTGGATGGAAGTTTTGTTGAAAGTATTGAGCATGTATGATGAAGGAAGTTTGTGACTATTGTAGTTGTAAGCATTCTTTTAAGGTTTTGGAAACCTTTGTTGCTAATCTAGAGTTATTGACCCACTCTTAAATGACCTAGATTTGATCTTGAGTTTTTCATTGTGTTGAGACTTTGACTGGATGGAAGAATGATGATTAAAGTAATTGATTTAAAATATTTGGTCTAATTTGTCCAATTTGAAGAAATTGAAAAATTAGGGTTCATGACTAATTCCAAATTTGGGGCTTTTCATTTATGTTGTGTATTTGGATGTGTATATGATGCATATAAAGTTTCATGTTGATTGGATTACATCTTGATGTGTTTTGAGACATGAAATGACTAAATGCACAAGTTGCCCACCTAATGGAGCTCTCGGCCAAGTGAGGGAAAATTGGGGATTTTGGTTGCCTTGGTGTTTTGATGTTTTGAACATGCTAAGTTCATCTTAGAAATGATTTAGAATCATTCAAAATTGATTTGATCAATTTCGGACTAAAATGGACAAAAATACCAAGTAAGGGTAATTTGGTAAATTCACTTAAATATGATTTATTGAATTTTCTTTCATAATTTAATTATTGGAATATTAAATAAATATGTTTATTTAATTAATCCGAGAAAAATTTTTGAAATCGGAAAATACGATTTTCCACCGCTTCCGCTGCTTTACCGGATTATGCCCCTAAAAACCCCCCACAAAATGGTATCACAACGAGTCTGATTCTAGGCCCTCTAAAATGATTAGCTTTAATTAAATCAATGTTTAATCATGTTTTCTTGACTTTATACATGCTTATTATAATCTAATTTGGTTAAATTTAGGGTGTATGACACTTAGCGGAAAATCCATAATTAATAAGGTTTTAATGTAATTATGTATTTGATGCATGTTATGTGGTCCGTCTTGTCAATACGGTTTATGAATACTTCTCTGTGACTACATCCGAGACCGTGCCTCTACTGTGAAGGTGTAGCCGATAGAGATTTATTTATACCAGATGTATATCAGATACTAGGTAAATTCAAGTAAAAGCGGAATTCTGAACGTGCCCTAGCTGTCAGGATTACGTAAGTAACTTGAGTTTATCATTGACAAGTTTAACCTTGGTATGTCTCCTTGTCGGCCTGCCTTCGCAGCGACAATGAGAAACGACCAGGACCGGAAACCAATGAGTCATTAGAGAATGATTGACAAATGAGTTGTCTACCTGATGAATATACGTAGGCGAGACTGTGCCTCTGCTGTGAGCCGAAATATATTCACGGGATCCACCTTTCACTATTAGTATTTAATTTAATTATTAAATCTTTGTATTCTGTTTGGGGATTACAGTATTGCATGATTTAGTGGGATGGGCATTTTTAGATTAAAAATCCATGATCTAGTTTATGCTTTTGATATTATATGAAACTGTTTATTTTCTGCTAACCGTTTTTCGTGATCTATATGATAGATTGGCGATGGCGGCACAATCCACAAATCAGTTTGCGCGTATGCTTGATGCGAACAAACTGAAAGGCGCTGAGAACTTCGCTGACTGGGAATTGGATTTGGGGATTGTCCTCGATTCCGAAAAGCTGGGATATGTTCTTGAGGGTCTGTTGCCCCTTGCTATGGGTGCGGATGCTTCGGAGGAGGAACGCCAAGTTTTTGAAACTTGGAAGGATGATGATTTAAGGGTTAAATCATATATACTTAGTTCACTGTCTCCGAAACTCAAGCAACAGTACTATGGTATGCTAGATTCTTATAGTATGATGAATCGATTGAGACAATCGTTTGAGAACCAAGAACAAGTGATTGTTCACAAAGTCGCCATGGAACTGTTCCATGCGCGTCTGGATGAGGGGCAAAATGTTAGCCCACATGTTCTTCAGATGATCGATCAATTGAGGCAACATAATCTCATCTTGAATGACGTTCTCGGTAGGAGTGTCATTTTTGGTTCACTTCCAGTTTCATTTCGCCAGTTCGTGATGTACTTCAACATGAACGGGACTGTCTGTACCTACCAGGAGCTACATAGGATGTTACTCACGGCAGAATAGGATCTTAAGAATGGAGTACCGACTCGCCCACCTAGATCTACTTCTCTCTCTGCTTCTTCCCAAGGATGGTCCAATGGAAAGAAGAAGAAAGGGAAGAAGAATAAGGCTTTCGGTCCTCAACAACAGGCGAAGATTGCTAAGCCCAAGAGGGCTTCTGAAGACAAATGCCACCACTGCGGTAAAGTCGGGCATTGGAAAATGAACTGTCATTATTACATCGCCCAGCTGAGGAGAGACAGAGCATCTACATCAGGTACTTTTATTTTTCCAGTCATTGATTTATCTTTGGCTTGTGAAGCCGTTACATCCAACTGGATTTTAGATTCTGCTTGTCCCATTCACATTTGCAATTCGTTGCAGGTGCTGAAGGAAAGTATGAGGCTGAAGCCTGGGGAGATGCAGTTGCGGTTCAGGAGTGGAGACTCTTTGGATGCAGTTGCAGTGGGAGTATGCGAGATCTCATTGCCGAATGGGACACTTTTGTTAAATGAATGCCATTTTGTACCTGGATGTGTAGCTAATATTATATCACTTTTTGTATTGGATACAGAAGGCTTTTGTATTAATATTAAGAACAGTTCTTTATATTTATATGATAGTAATAATATTCAGATCCTTTGTTGTCCAAACCAGCATGGTCATTATACATTGCAAACTTCAAAAGATATATTAAATACTGGAGTTAATAAACGTAGTTTACCTGTAATTAATAATACTGAACTTTGGCATATGAGACTTGGTCACATCGGCGTTAAACGCCTTACCCAATTGGTTAGGAATGCTTTGATACCAGATCTTACCATTGAATCCTATCCAACTTGTGAATCCTGTATTCAGGGTAAAATGACCATTGGATGGCCATTAAACATATCCTAAAGTAACTTAAAGGTACCAAAGATAAGTTAATAATTTATGGAGGAAACGAACTGCAGGTTAATGGGTATACAGACTCCGATTTCCAATCGGATCCCGATGATAGAAAGTATACATCTGGATTTGTCTTTACCCTTAACGGAGGTGCAGTTTGTTGGAAGAGTTCCAAACAGGGATCGACAACAGATTCCATCACTGAGGCGGAATATATTGCAGCTTCTGAAGCTGCAAAAGAGGCTGTGTGGATAAAGAACTTTATCACAGAATTGGGAGTTGTCCCAAGCATCGAGAATGCGATTCTGTTATACTGTGATAATACTGGAGCCATTGCGCAAGCAAAGGAACCGAGGGGGCATCAGAAGTTGAAGCATATGGAACGCAAATACCACATCATTCGAGAGATCATGTCGCGAGGGGATATTATCGTGTGCAAGGTACCGAGTGAAGATAATGTAGCAGACCTGCTGACGAAGGCCATACCTCCGAAGCTGTTTGATAAACACGTGGAGTCGATGGGTATTAGATACAATCGATATTGGCACTAGAGCAAGTGGGAGATTTTGTTGGGGTTGGTGCTCAGAGCGCCAATTCCCGGTTGTATTTCTTTTGAATACTTCTGTAAAACATTATTATTATGAATAATATATGCAGTTTCTATAATATAATCTATCTTATTAAATGGTAAAGACGTAATGACCTTAGAATGATTAGTCATGGTACTGTTGCAAAAGCTTTCGCAACTGACATTGAGTAGTATCATGATGTTGTCATTCTCAGATTGTTCCTGGTCTACTTGGTCAGTATAGTAAACCCGTTGAGACCAGTACATGTCGTATACTGCAATATATGATTCCAATGGTTTCTCAATGCACCATTAGTCTTGGAGACTAGTATAGACGTGTAGGTGTTTATAGCGAATAAACACTGAACGACTCACCGAAGATTCTTAATGGATGGTACACCAGCGTCAATAAGAATCTTCTCGGGTTGAGTAGCACTTGTGATTCTTAGACTTGAGATGCCATTGTGGGCACATGAGACATCTTCTACACTTAGATGGCAGTCACGTCGCCGATCTATTTAGATCAGACCTCCGCCTGTTCGTTGGGTGTAGACAGATCCTCAGGGTGTCCTATATGTATCAAGATAGGATCCGTCAGTTCTGTGTATCAGAGCTTAGGTAGTCCATATGATTAGCAATCAGATAAAACCATGGGCCCGTGGTAAAGTTTAGAAGCCAGTTCTAAACATTCTTTTAGAGATTGCTAATAGAATAGTCGACTGGATAATCCCCGTAGAGATTTGACGTTTACATCTATATCTCTGGGATTTATCCGGATACCTGTGACGGAGGAATTATACATTTGCCATGACCTAGACATGTATGGTTCAGCGAGATTATCCGTGATCGTCATAATCTACGGGTAGATAGATTATGGACACGAAATTAGATTTCGTGACGGATATACCTGAATCTAGAGAGTCTCAATAATGAAACATACTCGTAGAGCACTAGAGCAACATTAATAAATAATATTGATTATTTATAAAGTCGTTTAAAGGTTAAACGCAAGATACGTGCCAAAGGGACCCGATAGTCATTTGATTAATTATTGTGTATTTACATTTAATACTTGATTAATTTAAATACACATTAATTAATAGTCAAATTAAGATATTTGACTTATATCCAAAATGAATATATGTTTTTAATATTTAATGTAAATATAATACATATATTTAATTAATTAATTAATTATTTAATTGTTAAATGATTAAATTAATTAAAATATAAATATCTTAACCTTGGATATTTGTTTAGAAATGATTAAGTTGCCTTTGTTGACTTTATATAAATATCATTAAGTGTTTTTTAGATATTTATGCAAGTTGATTTAATGAAATTGAAATGAAATTGAAATTAATACATCTTGTTATTTTCTTTGCTAGTTTCGGCCAAGACCAAATGTGTAACAAGTATATATTGTTTTCATTTCATTTGTTTTCTAACCTAATACACTTTAACCTAAACTCCATTAAAAGAAAACCAAAGAAGCTTGTGAAGAAGAAAGGATAAAATCAAAGAAAGTTTTGGATTTAGTAAGTTTTCTCAACTTACTATTAGATAGGAACATGTTCCTTATGATCTAGGCTACATCTTATGATGTTCTTAAGTTATTCTTTTCTTTATTCTTTGTGTTTTGTTGGATGGAAGTTTTGTTGAAAGTGTTGAGCATGTATGATGAAGGAAGTTTGTGACTATTGTAGATGTAAGCATTCTTTTAAGGTTTTGGAAACCTTTGTTGCTAATCTAGAGTTATTGACCCACTCTTAAATGACCTAGATTTGATCTTGAGTTTTTCATTGTGTTGAGACTTTGACTGGATGGAAGAATGATGATTAAAGTAATTGATTTAAAATATTTGGTCTAATTTGTCCAATTTGAAGAAATTGAAAAATTAGGGTTCATGACTAATTCCAAATTTGGGGCTTTTCATTTATGTTGTGTATTTGGATGTGTATATGATGCATATAAAGTTTCATGTTGATTGGATTACATCTTGATGTGTTTTGAGACATGAAATGACTAAATGCACAAGTTGCCCACCTAATGGAGCTCTCGGCCAAGTGAGGGAAAATTGGGGATTTTGGTTGCCTTGGTGTTTTGATGTTTTGAACATGCTAAGTTCATCTTAGAAATGATTTAGAATCATTCAAAATTGATTTGATCAATTTCGGACTAAAATGGACAAAAATACCAAGTAAGGGTAATTTGGTAAATTCACTTAAATATGATTTATTGAATTTTCTTTCATAATTTAATTATTGGAATATTAAATAAATATGTTTATTTAATTAATCCGAGAAAAATTTTTGAAATCGGAAAATACGATTTTCCACCGCTTCCGCTGCGTTACTGGATTATGCCCCTAAAAACCCCCCACAAAATGGTATCACAGCGAGTCTGATTCTAGGCCCCCTAAAATGATTAGCTTTATTTAAATCAATGTTTAATCATGTTTTCTTGACTTTATACATGCTTATTATAATCTAATTTGGTTAAATTTAGGGTGTATGACACTTAGCGGAAAATCCATAATTAATAAGGTTTTAATGTAATTATGTATTTGATGCATGTTATGTGGTCCGTCTTGTCAATACGGTTTATGAATACTTCTCAGTGACTACATCCGAGACCGTGCCTCTACTGTGAGGGTGTAGCCGATAGAGATTTATTTATACCAGATGTATATCAGATACTAGGTAAATTCAAGTAAAAGTGGAATTCTGAACGTGCCCTAGCTGTCAGGATTACGTAAGTAACTTGAGTTTATCATTGACAAGTTTAACCTTGGTATGTCTCCTTGTCGGCCTGCCTTCGCAGCGACAACGAGAAACGACCAGGACCGGAAACCCATTAGTCATTAGAGAATGATCGACAAATGAGTTGTCTACCTGATGAATATACGTAGGCGAGACTGTGCCTCTGCTGTGAGCCGAAATATATTCACGGGATCCACCTTTCACTATTAGTATTTAATTTAATTATTAAATCTTTGTATTCTGTTTGGGGATTACAGTATTGCATGATTTAGTGGGATGAGCATTTTTAGATTATAAATCCATGATCTAGTTTATGCTTTTGATATTATATGAAACTGTTTATTTTCTGCTAACCGTTTTTCGTGATCTATATGATAGATTGGCGATGGCGGCACAATCCACAAATCAGTTTGCGCGTATGCTTGAATTTGATTTATTGAATTTTCTTTCATAATTTAATTATTGGAATATTAAATAATATGTTTATTTAATTAATCCGAGAAAAAGTTTTGAAATCGGAAAATACGATTTTCCACTCCTTCCGCTGCGTTACCAGATTATGCCCCTAAAAACCCATACATAGACATCACTGCGGCACTCTAGGTATGGAGACGCAACCGCGACACCCTAGGTACGGGGTTTAGCTTGCCAGGTACGACACTCCGAGTATGGAGATATCACTGTGCACTCTAGGTATGGAGACGCAACCGCGACACCCTAGGTACGGGGTTTAGCACGCCAGGTACGGCATTGTGGACTACCGCGACACCCTAGGTATTGGGTTTAGCACGCCATGTACGACATTGTGGACTACCGCGACACCCTAGGTACGGGGTTTAGCACGTCAGGTACTGCATGTGGACTATTGTGGACTATGTGGATTATGTGGACTACCAAGGACTACCGTGGACTATGTGGACTATGAGGATTGTGTGGACTACCGAGGACTACCGTGGACTATCGTGGGGTATTGTTGACTATGGGGACTACCGTGGAGTATTGTGGACTACCGTGGACTATCGTGGACTATTGTGGACTATATGGACTACCGTGGAGTATTGTGGACTACCGTGGACTATCGTGGAGTATTGTGGACTACCATGGACTACCGTGGAGTATTGTGGACTATGTGGACTACCGTGGACTATCGTGGAGAATTGTGGACTACCGTGGACTATCGTGGAGTATTGTAGACTATGTAGACTATCGTGGACTACCGTGGAGTATTGTGGACTACCGTGACACCCTAGGTACGGGGTTTAGCATGCTAGGAATGGCACATCATCAATTCAGTTCAGAGCAACAGGCAAGCCGGGTGGCAGCTGGCGAGCCAGGTATGTGAGAATGCATTGCACGTACTTTGATAGTATTGTCATTGTCACACACAGCACAAGTCCCATCAAAATGGGGGCGACTGTAGGCACTGCATTTTTGCATATAAGCCCGATGATGAGTCTCGTATGGAGACACTACCTCTTTAGTTGTGAAAACCGCGGGAAACAGACGTTGGAAGGGTAAAGTTGGAAATTAGCATTTTGTCAGATTTAACTCGCTTGTTTCGCTTCGGGTTCGCTTGTTGGACCTCTATTTTAAAACACACCAAACCCATTAAATCACATCTCACAAATTAAATAATTAAAACCTTTAAAATACATGTCACAAATTAAATTAAATTAAATTAAATTAAAGTTAACTAATTTAAAGTAAATTAAAATACAATTAAAATCCAATTAAACTAAATCTAATTAATTAAATGTCAAAATTAAATAAATCACTCACCTAATTTAAATAATTTCTTACCTTAAATAATTAAAATTAAACACACACATAAATTAATTGATTTCTTTCCTTTCAAATAAACCCATGCAGAAACCCTAACCCTACCCTCTCACTATATAAACAACAACAAACCCTAAACATCTTCCTCTCTCACAGCAATTCACAAAGAAAACCTTAAATACTCATCAGCTCTCTCATCCCTCCTTAACCACTCACACACCCTTGATCTCTCCGGTCTCTCTCTCATAAACAGGCGGCAGTAGCCAAAATAAAACCTACCTCATAGCCAGCCTCCATCTCTCTCTCCTCCTCGGTACGAAACAAAAACCATAAACTCAACACACACAGACCAAACGCAAACTTTCTCGCACTCACCGAACAAACCCACTAACACACATTCAGCAACCTTCTCGGCAAACCCTAAGCCACACGTCCATGCGTACATGAAGACCAAACAAACGCAAACCTTCAACCCTAAGCCACGACCAGCCCTTCACCGCCACAAACGAAACCCTCCACAAATGTAACCAGCCTAACCCTCACTCAAACTCTCCATTCACGCCACAACCCAAAATAAATAAAACATGAAACCCTAATGGCTCTTCATGGCTACACAAACACGCAGCAAACAAAATAACATCACGGCCTCGCATAAGACCTAAGCCTCTTCACGCCAAAAAGCCACGCACAATACTGCCTTCAATGTGAACCAGACGCCACTTAGCTACATGCACACTCACCGCGTCAACGAACCCACAAACAGCGCAAGCCTCCAAACTTCACTCACTCAATTAAAAAAACCTGCACACACAAATTGAAGAGAGCAATCACTTAAGCCTCACGTAGCCTTGCCCTCCCTCTCGCCACGCACCTGCCATTAAGCCACTCACCACAACGCCACCTATTAGCCTCGCGTCAGCCAGCCCCTTTGACCTGCGCACTCACCACATCAACAAATCAAGCTTTACACATCTGCCCACTAGCATGCCCTACGCCCCTCCACTTCACTACCTTCACGCATGCCACGCTCACAATCAAACACACCTCACCGCTTCAGCTCATCAATGCCTCACAGCCTTAGCCACGCACACTACCCATCAACCCTTAGCCACGCATACTGCCCTACGCCCCCACAAATCCCTTCAAACTGCCGAGAAAACCATCCCCTAATTAGTCCATAAGATCACCAAAATTACCCCCAAACTACCCAGCTAATTGCCGCAAATCTGACCCCCAAAATAGTCCCCAAAACAGCCCCCGAAACTGCCGAGAACAGTCCCTTAACACACCTGAAACAGTAGCCAGAAAATTCACCGAAAACAACAGTGAAACTGGGGAAAAATAGTGGCCCGAACATCAAAACAGCAAGGAACGACGTTGAGCTAGTAAATCGGAAAAGTAGCGGATCACTCACCCTTCCAACGGACGTGTAACGCCCTTTCTTGAGATGACAAAAGTGGTTAGACCTGAGGGCACATTTTTACCTTTTTATCTTTTGTTTACTTTATTTATTTTAGAAATATTATCGCATGAGAGTCGTTTGAGGCATGATGTGATTGTTGGATAAGCGGAATATGTGTTCCCTTTTGTGGTATATATGATGGAAACCCAGACGTAAATTCCGTAGTCGAATCCGAATGGACGGTAGTGCGGTTTGTACTCGGGATGCCACGTACCACTTAAGAGACACGTATTTCGTCTCATCCAAACTTGTGTTTGAGCATGTTGTAGTTCGTAGGTTATTTATTTGTTATTAAAGTATGATTAGGTTGTTAGCATGTTATTTATCTTAAGCATGATTTAGTCGATAGAAAGTTATTTCTTTATGCATGATTAGGTTGCTTTCACATTAGGGATTTAATTTATATTTGTGCTTAGATTCTTATTTATTTTCCGCATTAGATAATTCAGCATGCTTGTGTGATGATTGTATGTTATTGCGTGTTTTCCGTTATGACAACTTACTTTGAAGTATGCGAACTTAGATATAGGTTCTCATTGTTATTATTATGCATGCGGACTTAGGCGTAGATTACCCTTGAGCATGAATGTTGAATAGATTCGGTTAGTTTATTGCATAAATCATATCATCACAAGTGACATAAGTAAGGGACCATTCCGAACCCAATGGTTTGAGGTCTTCCCTCGCGAGGGGTGAGTGCGACCTTAAATCTTTGTCCCGGTTCACACCGGGTGGCGACTCCATGTTATTTCGTACTCCCAACTAGGTCGCAAGCCTAGAACAACGTCGTCAAGTTCTGTGTTCCTACAGTTACTTATTGAGTTTTTAAAACTCACACCAAACCGGTTTGCTAATTTTGCAGGTTGGCTAGCAGATGGGTCAACCAATTCAGCTTTGGAAGTCATGCTCGAGACGCGGATCACCCAAGCGGTAGTCACCCTCGCAAGTGTCCTGGAAAAGGTTTAGAAGCATAGGATTTGTGATTCACATTCTGTTATTTTCGTGCTGAGCACGTGGTTTGTATTAATAAGTTAAATTTTTAATTGTTTATGATGTTGTGGGCACAGAGCCCTTGAGTGTTGATAGATGATATAGGCGCGGAGCCCTTAGGTTATGGTTTTGATGAGTTTTGTGTGGACCTGAGGTCTTTTTATTGGTTTGATGTTTTCTTATATTCTGTTTGATGCTGGACTGCGATCCAGGTTGTCCACTTTTAGGATACATCATGCCGAATTTTCGGTAAATTCAGAGGCTTATGGAGATGGGTCAATCCTATCTCCTTCTGGTAGCATTTTGCCTTTGGCGGGGTGTTACAGAATGAGTTTCTTATTCATGGAGAATATAATCAATAATCATTGGGTTATTGAGATTAAATTTTGAGTCTAATAATGACAGTAGATGGTCTATGTCATAATGAGTCTGAAATGATGTAGTGAGAGTGTCATAGTTAATTCCTCTATATTTATTTAAGAAATAGCTAAGTGACCTTATAGATTATAAGTATTAACATTATTGTTGTGTTTGTGGTTGTTTGCAGAGTATTATGGACTAGATCCTTAAATAATTGGATAACTTAGTAGCTGAAGCGTAATATTATTGTCGCTGGTGCTACATGGTATGAGTGATGCTGACCAAATGAGACATCTGGGTTTTTTTAACCAACTTAAAATTACATAGCGAACCTACTTTCTAATGCTTACATTTTAAGTGCTATATGAGCTTTTAAGGACCAATAGTATATGATACACATGGGGATATACATATGATACCATGGATTGACACTAGAGCAGGTGAGAGAAATTATTAAGGTTGTTGCTTTGAGCGCCAATATATATATCATATTTATGACCTATTCATGAATATAAGCAATCACGTTTTCCATAATATTACTTATTTAATGGTAGCACCTTTTATCTTTTATATACATATTCGATTTAATTTAGTTTAGATCCAAACTTACTCAAATTTAGTGATGTATATATTAGAAAATTACAACGAGGCTTGTAATTGACATTGAGAGGTGTCACTACTTGTGTCTTGTGGTATATTCTAAAATAAAGTTTATGGTTGAGATTTGATGACATGAGTCGGTTAGTAAAATCTGTTGTGTCGGTACATGTCATATATCGAGATTGATCTCATGGTTTATCCCAATAACCTACGAGTCTTAGAAGACTCGTATAGACATGTAGGTGTTTATTTGATGAGCACTGAACGACTCACTGAAAGAATTTCAAATAGATGACACATCAACTTCATTAGTAATATTCTCAAGTCAAGTTGAATATATAGTCATTTGACTTGAGAAATCACCGTAGATGTATGAGTGATCTTTCACACTTTGACAATAGTCACATCACCAGTCAATCTAGACCAGACCTTTGTCTGTTTGTTGGGTATGGACCGATGCTTATGATATCATGTGATGTATCCAGAAAGGATATGTCAGTCTTATTTGCGAGATTTAGGTATCTACTTCGTAATCTTTTAAATCATTGGCCAATATATACTGCGGAAACTAATTCTGAGTATTTATCTAGAGAATCATGAATATGTCGAGACATACATGAATTGTATATAATGGAGATTTGATGTTTTCATCTATGTCTCTGGTACAATTCGGATAGACTATGAAGGATGGAGTATATGATATGCCTAGAATTCGACTTATATAGTTCAATGTGATTATTTGTGGTCGTAATAATTTGTGAGTGGATAAATTATGGATTATATGATAGATATACATGAACTTAGAGAGTCTCACTAATAAAGTATAATCGTAAAGCACTAAGACAATTAATTACAAATAATATGGATTATTTGAAATGTTATACATGCCAGGGTATTTTCATATCTAATGTTTATATCATAAGATACATAATTTGAGTCAATACATATTAGAATTTTGACACATGCAAAATAAATAATTATTTAATTAATTTAATAATTACTTATTATATAATATTCTTGGTATATGTTTAATTAATTAATTAATTAATTGAAAAGTTTATTAGATAAGCTTTATTAATTGATTTAAAAAGCTTATTAGATAAGCTTTATTATATGGCAAAATGATAATCATGTATTTAAATGGTATTTAGCTTATTTTTGACCATGCATATTTAAAGAGTATTGGGATTCTGGTTTTTATTGTGCATTCCATAATGATATTGGGCACAAAACCAATGACTATCATACCTAAAGAACCAAATCCAATAGCTCATCAAACACGTGACACTTCTGCAATATAAACGAACTTCAGGAACGTCTAATCCCCTATAAATAGACTATAGAAGGAAGCTCCAAGTGAAAATAGGAATGATAATCCTCAATGTCACATAAATAAAATATGATTGTAATTAAACTTATTATGACTTACGATTAAAAATGTGATTGAGGTATACACAATATAACTTTCAGTGACTAATGTGATTGAGAGTTGATAATATGACTAATGTGACTTATGACCAGCGATATGACCGAGATTCAACAATATGAATGAGGGTCAAGTATAAACAATAAATATGTATCTCTATGATATGATTTTGTATAGTGTTACAGATCATAAATCAGATATCCAAATAGAAAAATAAGTTCGTTTTAGTGAAAATCGTCAAAGCTGTGTAGTATGTGCAATGAGGAGAATTTAAGGCTGATTTCGACCTTATGGAAGTTTGAATTTGAGAGAGGTCTGTTGATGAAAATTATAGGTATAAATTTTAAGTAAGTGCAGAGTTTTACATATTGTGATTTGTAATTCTGATGAAGTAGATATAAGTGTTTGAATATGAAATTATCAATCTCTTCTAAACATAATATATATATATATATATAATATATATATATATATTTACATTTTTTTGTCGAAATATGTCGACAATGGTACTTTTTTAAAGCTTATAATTTATAAATTAATAATAAATATTTTTCATGAAACATCTTATATTTTGGGAGATATTTTATTTAAAGTTAAAAAGAAAAAAGAATAAAATTTATTAGTATTTTAATACACATATAGAATATATTTCAAATTTGGAACCTTATACCCATTTTGGTATTTTTACTATCAATACGACTAAATGCAAATTTGAAGTTTAGATTGGGTTAAATGTGAAACATTATATAAATATTGGTCTTTTTAATAAATTCCAAAAAAAATTATTCATTTCCAATACATGCATATTTCTTGTTATCTTAACCCGTCAAAAATCCAATTGAAATATGAATACCGCCCTAAATATGCATCATAATACAAGGGGCAAAATTATAATATTTAAATTTTAGGTTCTATTTTAAATTTACGAACTTTACAACAAACAGGCAACTTTCGTAAATAATAGAAATATAGGGGTATCTCAAGATAGTTTTCAAATATATTAAATTATTAATGTCATTATGTCTTCGTTTGTCGTCATTTGTTTGGCCGGTTCAAAAACAAAATATCATACGCGAGAAAAATTTATACGAGACAAGTTTTATAATACCGTCCAATTAATAAATAACAGATATTTTAATTATTTTTCTCATCACCCGGACTTATCGTTCTAGGTATTCGAAGTTCCATTCACAGCAAATCAGTCGCCGCTTTCGAAGGTAAAACTAACGTACAGCTCTCTATTTTTTTCCCCAATCAGTTTAACTGTTAATTTTGTTTTGAATTTCCTATCGTTCCGTTTGGTTCCGAGAAAACGCGAGAAAAATAAGAGAAAAATCGGTAGATTTATTGATTTGGCTCGTTTATTTTGATTTCTCCAGTTTCTTCATACTAAGCGTCAAGATTTCATCAGATCTGAGGTTTCTTACATGTTTTTATTGTAGATCTGAGACTTGGTTGTTGTTTATTTCAATCTTTGTACAGGCTTGTAGTGTTTTACATATATATTTGTGATATGATTGATATTATATGACAGAAAATGTAAATTTCTAAATCATATTTTGAGTGGCATGTAAATTTTATTAAAGATTTAAATGCCTTAGTCTGCATGCTTGTTTGTTTTTCTATAAACAATTAACTGTTTTCGAGTGGTGAAATGATGATTTTTATTTTGTCTCCTGTTGATGTAAATTGTTCAATCTGCTTTAAGAAGCAGTGCTTGTTCTTGAGCTATTTGGTTTTAGAAGTCTAGTTTGTTTTTAATTGTTTGTTTTTGTTGCTGAATTGTGATGCAAGTGTTGTCTCCTTTTGTAAGGATGATGAGGCCGATCTTCTGCGGGAACTTTGAGTATGATGCTCGTCAGTCTGAGTTGGAACGGCTGTTCAGACGATATGGAAAAGTCGATAGAGTGGATATGAAGTCTGGTGAGCTTGGCTGCTCTCTTGTTTTCTTCTATTGAGTTTTGCTTCTGTTATGGTTTTGTTCGGCTACTGTTCTTGTTGAGAGTTGGCTGGTCCAGAAATCATAGGCTTGATTGGATTTTCAGTAACATTGGCGATTTAACATATTATATGTGTTCTTTAGTGCATACAAGTAAAGTAATCTTTGAAAGAAATTTGATATTTAAAACACTAACAAATTTGAGCATCAGAACTTGTATATTATCACAACAAAAGTTTTAGAAATTTCAGTCTTTTGATGGCACATCCTTTTTATATGTTTATGTTATGTAATTTGATGGTATAATATTGCAGTCGTACTCGCACCAAGATCTGGCTCTTGAATTTTTCACCGTTCTAATTAAGAAACAGGTGAAGAGTGCGACATTAGGAAGCATGTAGTTTGTAATTGCTATGTATACTCGATATGGTCATATTTTACCAAATTACTATACTGTAACTCGGTATGGTAGGTGCATTTGTTCATCATCGTGGATTTAAAAAGTCCTCTTTACTTTATAATTTGTAATTGATGCATGAAGGAACATAAATGACGTCAATCCTTGTAATCTCTAATCATATTATATGCGTGAAAGGACATAAATGATCTTTTTCCCACACATTTCATATAAAGGCAGTGAAGTCCTTCAGTGACATGGCAATCTGGTGGGTGCAATTCCCCATCCATGAAGGTGGCAGTTTCCTCATGTTACTTGTTCAGTACTATCCTCTTACGTGATTCAGAATATGTACTCGGAAACAGTATCTATCCTTTGTTGAGTTCCAGTGGGGGTTCATGATATGTTTGAGGAAAAAAAGAAAGTATCTTCTTTGAAACAAAAACCCCCATACTCAACATTTTCTTTGCCGCAGGGTTTTCTTGGGATATCCATACTCCTGGCTAATGGATGCACTCTTCAGAATTTCATTTACTGCCTGTGACGAGCATCCTCTTCTTGCTCTCAAGAAGAGTCACTCTCATCCGCAATGGCACAACCATACCACATTTTTATTG
>SKCR01047657.1:0-51781 GCA_019454045.1 Zanthoxylum bungeanum | reverse complement strand
ATGTCATGTCTTGAAAATATTTCTTTTCTCAATCATTTCTCAAATCATGCTAAGTAAAATATAACAGATAATAAAATTGGCTAACGCCTTAAAAGTGAAAAATAAGTCCGATATCAAAAATAATTAAAATGAAAATCAACTTAAGAAAAGAGTGTCCACTCACAGATTTGAAGTTCCGCTAGCATAGCGTCACTTTGCCGAAATATTTTGTGGTTCCTGCGATAACCCTCCAAAGGACAATTCGATTAGAATTCTCGTCGTAGGATAAATTCCATAATTATCATCACTATACGATGATCTACATTTGTGTTATGGTAATTGACATGTATATAGAATGATACGAAGCCCTTCGGGTGGTCTCGAATGTTCTTGATTAAAACTGAATTGGATAAAAATTTTATCCTATGAAATGGTCTCACGTCGCGACGCACAGACTTGTGCGTCGTGACGCGACTTGGAAAAGCTGAGACAGTGGCCTGGTTTTTGGTTCGCGTCGCGACGCGATTCCGACGCGCACAAGGTAGAATCGAATTTGGCATTATTTTTCCAGAATGCGTCGCGACGCGTGGTGATTTGCCTCGTGACGCGAGGCCAGTTTCAGAGCCTAATTTTCCACCTCTCTATGCCATTCTCAACAATCCTCATGCCTTTAAGCTAAGACCATCACAAATGAACTTTTCAAACTTCAAAACTCACCTCATATCACCAACCATTATCTAGAATTCTAAGATCACCAATGCATAATCCCTCAATTATATTCATATTCTTACAATCCTTCTTACTGATGGGGTTTTATGGCGGAAATCCGGTAACACAGCGGAATCACGGAAAATGAAAATTTTTCCTGGATCAATTAAATAAACTTATTTATTTAATTACCCAATTATCAAATTCTGAAAAATTACACAAGGGATCAAATTTCTTAGTAATTACCGAAATACCCCACAACTTTGCAAATTGATCATTTTAGTCCTAAAATTGTCAAATATAATTTTGGATGATTCTAAATCATTTCTAAAATGATTTCCAACAAGTCCAACTCATCAAAATCAGATTGCAACAAAATCTCAAATTTTAGTCTAATTGCAAAGAGCACCCAAATTTTTCGGTTAATTGTAATTTAGTCATTTTTTGTTCAAAACTTGTCAAGATCAAATCCAATCAACCCAAAAATTTATATGTATCATATACACACTATAATATATCATATATATGAAAAGCCCCAAATTTGGAATGGGTTAAAAACCCTAATTTTACAATTTCATCAAATTACCCAATTTCACCAAATCCATTAAATCCATTACTTTAATTCAAACTTACAACACCAAACAAGTCTCACCATCATGAAACAACTCAAGAATAATTCTATGTCATCAATGAGTGGCTTAGAAACTCTAGAATGGCAACTTGATTATCAAATAATCAAAAGAGAGCTTATGAAACCATTTCAAGCTCACTTTGAAACCATACATGCAAACATCTTTCATACAAATTCATAACCAATTAAAACATAAACTATAAGTAAAGAGACAACATTAAAGCAACACAAGATGAAGCTAAGCATGTTAGAAATATTTTCTATGTTGAAGACTTTAAAGAAAAACTTACAAAAATACGATTTTTCCAAGCTTTCTTCTTTACCCTCCAAGCCTTTTTCTCTCAACTATATTATGTTTATTTGGTAACTTATGAACTCGTAAACCCAAAAAATGAAACAAAACAATATATACCTCCACCAAAAGCCCTAGGCCGAAATTTAGGATGTATATACAAATATCTAGATATTGTTATTTCATTTAAAGCTTACTAACTTGCAATTTGATCATTACAACTTTAATGAGAAATCAACAAGTCAACAAAAGCAACTTAAAAATATAACACTTATATTTAATTAGGTCATGGCCAAAATTACTAAGAAAAATGGAATAATGATATTTTCAATTTTAACTTATTAAAACAAATATCCAAGTAGTCAAAACCATTCTGACAACCTTTTCCTTTAATGTATAAGTCAACAATATACACTCTAATCATTTCCTAACTATATAATTTGGTAAGATATTTATATTTTAATTACTTTAATTATTTAATAATTAATTAATTAATTAATTAAATACAAATATCTCAAATATATGTATTATATTTACTTTAAATATCTCAAATACATATATTAATGATATATGTCAAATATCATAATTTGACAATGAATTAATGTGTATTTAATAATATCAAATATTAAACACAAATACACACTAATCAGGAAATGACAGTTCGGCCCATAATGCATGTATCTTTCATTTAACAGTTAAACGATCAATAAATAATCACCATTATTTATAATAGTCGCCCTAGTGTTCTACGAGTATATTTCATTAGTGAGACTCTATAGATTCAGGTATATCCGTCACGAAATCCAATTTCATGTCCATAATTTACCCACCCATAAATTATGACGACCGCAGATAAACTCGATGAATCATACAGGTCGAGGTCATTGCATACGTATAATCCCTCCGTCATAAGTATCCAGATTATCCCAGAGAAATAGATATAAACGTCAAATCTCTATAGGTATAATCTCATCGACGTATCTATAACCAATCTCTAAATAACATTCAGAACTCACTTCCGAAGTATACTATGGTCATAGATTTAACAGATTGCTAATCACATTTGGACTACCTATGCTCTGTACACAGAACTGACGGATCCTATCTTGACACACACATGATATCATGAGGATCGGTCCACACCCAACGAACAGGCGGAGGTCTGATCTAAATAGATCGGTGACATGACCGTCATCTAAGTGTGGAGGATGTCTCATACATCCACAGTGGTATCTCAAGTTAAAGAACCACTATGCTACTCAACCCGAGAAGATTCTTATTGACGTTGGTGTACCATCCATTAAGAATCTTCGGTGAGTCGTTTAGTGTTTATCCACTATAAACACCTACATGTTTATGCGAGTCTCCCAAGACTCATCGTTCATTGGGATAAACCATCGGACCAAGTCTCGATATACGACATGTACTGGTCTCAACGGATTTAACTAACCGACCCTTGTTAGTAAATCTTGACCATGAACTTTATTTGATAATATATTTCTAACAGTGAAACTTCCCAATGTCAATTACAAACTACTTTGTAACTGTGCACTACATTATATATTATCGGGTCTTTGTCTAATATATACATATCACTAAATCAAATTTAGTTTCAATCTAATAGTAATTAGATCGAATACGTATATAAAAAAAAAAGGTGCAACCACTAAGAAAGTAATATTATGGAAATAGAGGATGTTCATATTCATGTATCGGACATAAATACGGTCCGAATTGGCACTCTGAGCACCAACCCCAATAATTTCGCCCACTTGCTCTAGTGCCAATCCACATTATCATATGCACATCTTAATGTGTATCGTATGCACTTGGCCCTCAAGAGCTCACCTAGCACTCAAGAGGTAGGCAACAAGAAATAGGTCTGCTATGACATATTGAGTTTGTCCAACAAACCCAATTATTTCCCTTAGCCAGCATCATTCATATTTTGTAGAACATAAGTTATACATTAATATGACTCAGATGCGGCATCAATATTATGCTACAACTACTGAGTTGTCCAAGTATTTGTGGATCAAATCCTAAAAAATATGTAGACAACCGCAAGCACAATACCAATGTGAAAACTTCCAATTTATAAGGTCACTATGCAACTTCATAAGTCAATACTTCATAAGTTGCATCTAATTCCACTCACAAAGTAGAATCCTCTGTGACACTCTCACTGCATATTTTCTGACTCTTTATGACGTAGACTGTCTAACGTCATAATTAGTCTCAAAACTAATATGACCCTAATGGTTGCAGACTGTATTCTCCATGAATTAGAAACCCGTTCTTAATATCTCAAAGATCACAAAGAACATGTTTCAAGATCCATCCTATGGTCTATAGGATATCAAAATAACTCGTAAGAATTACGATTAAATCGATATCTATAATCGCACATAATAAAGTATTTATTATGTCATCATCAAATGATACATAAGATTGATTAGACATTCTAATCAATATTTCTTTCGAAAAAGAAATCATCATTTACGAAAGATGAATACTATATTTAAGACACACATTAACTGTCAAACAGTTATACTAACTGTCATACATATAGTCTTGTTGTGTCTTTATTAGATCATATCTAATGCACGAATAATATGAGTATCTCACAAGTCTCTTAGTTTTATATCTTATATAAAACTTTATATCGAATATAACAGAGACTACTCCCACTGCTTTCACGGAGTAAAAAAGACTTAGGTAAACATTTTACCTCACAAACATCTCATTATTACCATAATAATGATAATGACGTTAGGATATATAACACTAGAAAGAAATTTATATGCTCCCACTAACCCTTTTATCATATATGTATTCTCTATACTTTAATAAAATCAGACAATCTGACTGATATCAAAATTAGAGAACACGGATTTCCGAAAGGCTCACCTGAGTCTACAATAGGCTCTATAAGCTAGTATACCAAACTGTAATCTCAGCAGAACACAAACTCTAGGGCCATTCCAGAATGTACTCTTCAAATAAAGAAATCACAACTGATCTCTTATTAGAAGAAGTCATTCAAAAATGCAACTTTGTATTCTTTAGCTAAAATACACAATTTAATATCAACATTAACCAACAGATCTTAAATTGTTCAATCAGTGTGACTAGAGACAAGTTTCCTCAGAATCTACAATAGATTACTGAGTATAACCTTTCTCACTGTCATAATGTAAAGGTCAAACCTTTAATCAGCTCACATTGCTTTTGTTGCGCAGACCATTAGCACATTTTATGAACTATTCATAATGAAAGCTTAATCAAGTTCAAAACTTGATCGTAGTAAGCTTTGAACAATCTTAGATCTATGGTTCAATGGTAATTTCCGAAATCGATATCAAATATCGCTCTCACTATAAGTTATAGGATAATTTTCTTCGATAAGAAAACAATAGGATCATTAAGTATCAAATACTCGTAAATGATTCTAACATCCTATTGGACTTATACGGAAGATGTCTAAGGGTCGTTTCATCTTATTAATTATGTAGTTTCAATTATGGTTTATCATTCTCACATTTGACTTCAATAAGTCAAGTCTTTTTCTACAATGATTAACATCTGATGTTACGCACCAAATAATAAAATAATTTTATTACTTAGGATCGTAGGAAAGATATTCTATCAAATAGAATACAATATTCTATAAAATAGAATAAATGATAAACTCTTACTTGTACCTCCATGGTGCAAGACCTTTCAATTATATAACCATTATACAAAAGAAAGATTCAAATCTCACACTTTTCAAGATTTGAATTTTCTACCTATACATATCATATACGCAACTGTAGAAACTAATGGAACATTAATTAAAAGGATAAATTGGTGTTGCTGGAGCATATCCCCAATAGTATTGAAACTAATTCGGCAACACTCAATATCAAACGAATCAAATCATATAAGATTCGATTACTCACACTGACCAATTCCATCAAGATGGAATATATTGAGTAAGAATCATATTCATTAAATAATCTTAGAACTAATTGCCATAAATTCATACATTTGATCATATCAAATATCTTTAAACAATTCAAAGACATGTTATGAATTTTAAGGACCAAGTTTTCAAAATTTCATATCGAATATCTTTGAACTTGTCAAAGATGTTCGATCTGCGTTTCATCAGAACAGATTGAAAGTTCTTGAATCTTTCAAGACGTTCAATATATGTTCTTTCAGAAACACGTAACTAAGTTATGACAATTCATCAACTAAGTTAGAAAATAAAGAAAACTACCTTAAGCAATGATTATTTATTTAAACTACATACATCTAATGTATCAGTTAAATAAATCTTATACTCTAATGACAATCATTGGTTAAATGAGATTTAATCACATTCCCGAATACAATATTCATTAAATGGATAAAGATATGTGGTGTGATCTTGTATCAGATCATCCTTTACCATACGGAATAAGCATCTAATGCTAAAGTGATGAAAACTCATAAAACATTGTTCTAAATTATTTACTTTACCGAACATTTTCTTAATGTTTATCTCTACGTTAATGACATTACTAGTTGTATTAAAATATATATAAAAAATATTTATAAAGAACAAGTAATTATCCAATAGTCGCAAGTTCTGATATCAAATATCAAAACAGTCATTAAATAATATTTTAAATAACTAGACGGGAGATCTGATATCCAATACCTATAGTTGTCGTATTGTGAGAATCGATATTTTCTATACACAACTATATGTATCTCCTTTCTATAGCTTTAAATTTTCTTTCAATTATTCACAACAATTTGCAAATAACTGATTAACAAACTGTGTCAGACACATTACCTCAGAAGGTAACTAAAGCTAAGAAACGTCATTATCAGATAAACAAATACGTAATGGGGTTTTCTTAATGCCAGTCAAGAATCTCAAGACATGGACTTATTCGTGTCAATTCTTACTGCACAAGAAACTATTCTGTCTACAGAATAATATCATAATACTAATATCTATATAGATTATCTAGCAAGACTTAGTAACTAAGTCACTAACCATCTTGATTTTTCAAGAAAATTGGAACAACAGTTCCCAATGGTTTAGACTAATCTAACAATATCCTAGTCTAATAGTATCTAGAACTTATTCTAGAATAGGAAACCATAAGTCAAGTCTGAAACAACATATTAAAAATACGTAAGCAGTGAATTAAAAGTTTAATTCTATCTACTATAGAATAACGAAAATAAACAGGCGATAATTTTCATAATATTACACACTGTTTAAGTTATGGAATATTTTAAACTTAGCATTGTCTCCCACTATTTTACGTATATCGTAATCCCCAACAAAAAATGAGAATTCAATAATTAAATCAAATTCCATAATAGGAAGTGTACTCCCATGAATATATTTCGACTCACAGCAGTGGCACGGTCTCACCTACGTATATTCACAGGTAGACAACGCATTGTCAATCACACTCATTGTGACTCCGGTTTTGGTTCTGACCATTTCTTGTTGTGACAGCTTTGGCACGTTCACATGAGGCGTATCAAGGTTAAACTCGTCAATGATAAACTCAAGCTACTTGCGTAACCCTGACAGCTTGGGCACGTTCAGGATTCCGCTTTCATTTGAATTTATCTAGTATCCAATATACATCCGACATAAATAAATTTCTATCGCCTACACCCTCACAGTAGTGGCACGGTCTCAAATGTAGTCACGGAAAATATTCATATACCGTATTGACAAGATGGACCAAGAAATAAGTTTCTCTATACTAGTTACTTTAAAACCTTATTAATTAAGGATTTTCCACAAAAGATGCTTTTACTTTATTTAATATAATTAAATAAACACATGCATGCATCAAGTAAAGATTAAATTAAATAATGAATTTAAAAGTCCTAATCATATTAGGGTGTCCAGAATCAGACTCGCTCTGATACCATTTTGAATGGGTTTTATGGCGGAAATCCGGTAACGCAGCGGAATCACGGAAAATCAAAATTTTTCGATTTCAAAATTTTTCTTGGATCAATTAAATAAACTTATTTATTTCATTACCCAATTATCAAATTCTGAAAAATTACACGAGATCAAATTTCTTGGTAATTACCGAAATACCCCACAACTTTACAAATTGATCATTTTAGCCCTAAAATTGTCAAATAAATTTTTGGATGATTCTAAATCATTTATAAAATGATTTCCAACAAGTCCAACTCATCAAAATTAGATTGCAACAAAATCCCCAATTTTAGTCTAATTGTCGAGAGCACCCAAATTTTTCGATTAATTATAATTTAGTCTTTTTTTGTTTAAAACATGTCAAGATCAAATCCAATCAACCCAAAAATTTATATGCATCATATACACACTATAATACATCACATATATGAAAAGCCTCAAATTTTGAATGGGTCAAGAACCCTAGTTTTACAATTTCATCAAATTGACTAATTTCACCAAATCCATTAAATCCATTACTGTAATTCAAACTTTACAACACCAAACAAGTCTCACCATCATGAAACAACTCAAGAAAAATTATAGGTCATCAATGAGTGGCTTAGCAACTCTATAATGGAAACTTGATTATCAAATAATCAAAAGAGAGCTTATGAAACCATTTCAAGCTCACTTTGAAACCATACATGCAAACATCTTTCATACAAATTCATAACCAATTAAAACATAAACTATAAGTAAAGAGACAACATCAAAGAAACACAAGATGAAGCAAAGCATGTTAGAAACATTTTCTATGTGGAAGACTTTAAAGAAAAACTTACAAAAACAAGATTTTTCCAAGCTTTCTTCTTTAGCCTCCAAGCCTTTTTCTCTCAACTCTATTATGTTTATTTGGTAACTTATGAACACTTAAACCCAAAAAATGAAACAAAATAATATATACCTCCACCAAAAAGCCCTTGGCCGAAATTTAGGATGTATATACAAATATCTAGATATTTTTATTTCATTTAAAGCTTATTTTAATCAACTTGCAATTTGATCATTACAACTTTATTGAAAAATCAACAAGTCAACAAAAGCAACTTAAAAAATATAACACTTATATTTAATTAGGTCATGGCCGAAATTACTAAGAAAAAAGGAATAATGATATTTTCAATTTTAACTTATTAAAACAAATATCCAAGTAGTCAAAACCATTTTGAAAATTTTTTCCTTTAATTTATAAGTCAACAATATAAACTCTAATCATTTCCTAACTATATCATTTGGTAAGATACTTATATTTAATTACTTTAATTATTTAACAATTAAATAATTAAATAATTAATTAAATACAAATATAATAAATAATCACCATTATTTATAATATTCGCCCTAGTGCTCTACGAGTATATTTCATTAGTGAACTCTCTAGATTCAGGTATATCCGTCACGAAATCCAATTTCATGTCCATAATTTACCCACCCGTAAATTATGACGACCGTAGATAAACTTGTTGAATCATACAGGTCGAGGTCATTGCATATGTATAATCCCTCCGTCACAAGTATCCGAATTATCCCAGAGATATAAATATAAACGTCAAATCTCTATAGGTATAATCTCATCGACGTATCTATTAGCAATCTCTAAATAACATTCAGAACTCACTTCCGATGTATACTATGGCCATAGATTTAACAGATTGGTAATCACATTTGGACTACCTATGCTCTGTACACCGAACTGACGGATCCTATCTTGACACACAGGATATCCTGAGGATCGGTCCACACCCAACGAACAGGTGGAGATCTGATATAACTAGATCGGTGACGTGACTGCCATCTAAGTGTGGAGGATGTCTCATACATCCACAGTGGTATCTTAAGTCGAAGGACCACTATGCTACTCAACCCGAGAAGATTCTTATTAACGTTGGTGTATCATCCATTAAGAATCTTCGGTGAGTCGTTCAGTGTTTATCCACTATAAACACCTACATGTCTATGCGAGTCTCCCAAGACTCATGGTTCATTAGGATAAACCATTTGACAAAGTCTCGATATACGACATGTACTGGTCTCAAAGGATTTAACTAACCGACCCGTGTTAGTAAATCTTGACCAGGAACTTTATTTGATAATATATTTCTAGCAGTGACACTTCCCAATGTCAATTACAAACTACTTTGTAACTGTGCACTACATTATATATTATCAATTTTTTGTCTAATATATACATATCACTAAATCAGATTTAGTTTCAATCTAATAGTAATTAGATCGAATGCGTATATAAAAACAATAGGTGCAACCACTAAGAAAGTAATATTATTGGAAAATGGGATGTTCGTATTCATGTATCGGATATAAATACGGTCCGGATTGGCGTTCTGAGCACCAACCCCAACACTTACATGTTTATAACTTCAAGACATTACCCAAAATACATGTTACTAACACTATCGAAGCCAATTATACAATTTTATTTGCTAGGGTAAAATAAGGTGCAAATTGGGGCTCCAACAATTCAATCTTAAAACTGAAAAATAGAAGAGGAAAGTGATAAGAAACTTACTTCACATAAGATGGACATGAATTCATCACTTGTTGCTTCCAAAATTAGCTTGAAATTGAGAAAATAATTTGAAGAATTCTCTCCTCACCACTCACGTTTTTGATGTTGAAGAAGAGGGTGAATAGTGTGATACATATAGACAAAGGAGGGTTGATTTTGTGATGGATTGAATGGTTGAGATGATGCCACATCACCCATTTCTACTGAATTCTCAAAATTATTGTAGCAGCCGCGGAAATTTCGATTTTTAACCTTTTTTAGGTTCGTATTTGGAAAAACTATTCAACACAAAAGTTGTAGCTCTCGGTCTAAGCTTTCCGAAGATATATAATTCATAAAAATTGGAGATTGTATGAAAAAGTTACGATCTGATTACTAAAGGCTATTCAAGGTGGGACGTAAGCTAAGTTCTGTGTCGAAATTTCAAGAAATCTTCTGAACGCCCCGAATTCCGTTTTATGAGCACGTACTTGCTTGAACATGATTTATATCAAGTATTATACCTCTGAACTACAATATTTTCCAGGCTCAGGTAACATACAAGTCGTCTGGTTCACCGGATGTTACAATTTGGCGCCACCGTGGGGCCTTAGCGATTTATACCAAGCGAAGATCTCTCAGTCTATGACTCTTTCAACACAACTACTCATGGCTTCTGGCAGCGAGCAGGCACCAGATCCTATGATTGCATAATTAGCCGCTCTACAAGAATGTTTAAGAGTGCTGGAAAATTTTTTTTGCCATGCGAAGTTCCAATACAGATCTTCAGAATCAATTAGAACAAATTTTCTCAACCCCCAGCAATGGGAAAATCTCAATCATCCCGGCAATCCTAACATTCAGACCAATCTCCTGGGAGCGTTCAATGATGTAGCGAGTGACAATCTGTCACTAGACAACCATCCACAAGCCTCTAAGATGGTCATCATATCTCTGCATCTGACGGTGTACAACAAGTCACCTCGTCAATGCGGAAGGAAATGAAATAATTCAAAGAAGCAATTTTTTCCAGCCTACCAGGAGTCAGACTACTATTAAGAAAAAGTCGAGCCGATACAATTTCAAATACACCTTTCTTGGAGACCATTACTTCCATTGAACTCCCAAGGAAATTCAACCTTCCAGATATGAAGTTATATGATGGATCCGTGAACCCAGACGACCATGTGATCCACTATAAATACAAGATGATATCTACAAGTCTTGCTCCACACCAATGGGAAGCTAGGATGTGCAGGGGATTTGGAGAAATATTGGCAGGCTCTGCACTCACTTGGTTCATCAATCTTCCTTACCATATTATTGGGTCGTACCAGGAACTAGCAGATAAGTTTGTGGAAAGCTCGAGAAAATCGCAGATGACCTTGATGCAATTCAGTAGAGGAAATAAGAATATTTGCGAGGCTACGTAGCACGTTTCAATAAGGAAAGAATTTCCATTTCGGATCTCCACCAGCTGACTGAAGTAGAAGCCTTCAGGAATGGGCTGCTAGCGGACGATGGGCTTTATAAGAAGCTAACAAAGTTCTGAATCTAACAAAGTTCTGATGCTACACTATGGATCAGGTTATGGCCCGAGCCCAAATTGAGATTAGATGGGAAGAATATAAGATGAATAAGAAGAGTGAAGGCTCCTCCAATCTACACAAGGAAATGATACCGAACCCTCCCAAGCGACCAAAAAAATTCACTAGCAGAGCTCCGTAGCCAGTAGACAGAAGGGTTCAACAAAAGATGGACCATCGCCCTTTTAACCAGGATTTTTTCCGCCGAACCTTACCTTACAGGGTCCAAGTTCGGGCTTCACCTAATAGGACAAGACTCTCAGACTACAACTTCACTGTTTCTCCAAGGGAATTGGTCTTAGTCCTCAAATAGATGGGGAATGGGGTGAAATGGCCCTCACGCTCCAGAAACTGATCTACCAGGAAAGATACAAGCAAATGGTGTCAATTTCATCGAGACTAAGGTCATACGACAGCTGACTACGTGGCCTTAAGGCTAGAAGTTCTAGAGCCACTAAATAAAGGGTATCTGAAGGACTTGCTCATAGAGAAAGTCAATGCTACATTGGCCCGAATAGACAAAAGTGTCGAACAAGGAGACGCCCCCACCACAACCTCTAGTAAACAATACGATGAATTTTATATCAGGCAGATCTGATGTAAGTGGAGTCTCTTACTAAGCCACCAAACGACACTCGAGAGCAGCTGTAGTAGAATCTCCCCACCCTACAATGTCAATAAATAGAATGTTTACAAATTTGGCAATCGAATTTCTAGGCGACAGTAGCTCCAGTCGAATGAACTTACACCACGATGCTCTAATAATCTCTTTGCAAGTTGCAAACTTCATAATCAAACGGGTGCTGGTTGACACTGGATCCTCAGCCAATATTATTTTCACTACTGCCCTATCAGATATAAGGGGAGAGTCAGACAAGATCAACCGATGCTCAATTATGCTGATAGGGTTCATTGGGGAACATACGTTCACATTGGGTGAGATACCGTCTCCAATATATGCCAGAGGGGTCAACAAAATCACTACATTCTTGGTTCTGAATTGCTCATTTGCCTACAACTTGATTATTGGCCGACCGTGGATCCACAACATGAGAGCAGTCTCTTCCACCTACCATCAAGTATTGAAGTTCCCCACCAAGTAGGACGTCCAAGAGATCAAAGGGGACCAACTTGTCTCGAGAAGTTACAATCGAACGACTCTAAAAGCAAAGCCTCCGTTATCATAGTAATTACAGGAAGGATCTCGTGAGTCCAAGCAAAATCAGCCCAACATTGAGGAGCTAGACGAGGTCCAGATCCAGCCCAACATTACTTTGAATCATAATACAAATCAAATTAAAATCCTATAAAGAAGTGACTCATCAACAATTCTAGGTCACTTAAAGGTGGTCAAATGATTTTAAAATGGAAACCATAGCTCCAAGCTTTCATCTAGAGTTCCAAACTTTAATTTTATGTTCCATATCCAACATGAACATATTTGACCCAATCGCAAGCATATTTTGTTTATGCTTCCAAAGCATCCATACACAAATCATTAACTTAATTTCAACTTCAAGCTATGTTATTATGTATCCAATAAATAATATATCACTATATGCTTCACTCATGATAACAACTCACTAATGAAAAATATATCTTTAGAGAATATCAAACTTGCATAGGAAGTTTGAATTCAAGATCCAATCTTATTATCTTGTTGAATATGTAAAGAACTTCCGAATCTTCTCTAACAAATATTTTCTTTAGGTTAATCTTTCTTATACTTTGCATTATGCTTACTTAATCAAAAACTTGCACAAGCTAGTCCTTTATAGTCAAACTTATGTAATTTTTAATTAATAAAATTTCTAATCAATTTTTAATTAGGCTTAATCCAATTTATCCAAATATGCATATAAGGTATAATTAATTAACTTTATCTATCACTTTGATTTAATCCAATTAAATCTAGACAAAGTTTAACCATTTGATTAGTTCATTGTCTACCACTTTGATTTAATCTAATTAAATCAAGCCAAATACACATATTATTATTACATATTTTTATAATTACTAAAATATCTTCCAATGGTAGAGATATTTATGAAATTAGAATAAAGTCATTGTGTGATTATTAACTTGGATTAATCCAATTAATCTTAATTGAACAAATAAATAATTAATATTATCCAATAATATTTAATTACTTTGATTGATAATTATAATATCAATATTATTTATTATCATACATTATCGGCTACTCGAGTACTCAACGAGTACACTTCATATTGTGAGACTCTCTAAGTCCAGAAACGTTCGTCATATAAGCCTAGCTTATATGTGCGCAATTCGGCCACCTCCGAATTTGTGAAGAACACAAATGATGAGCGGAAAATATACCATTATTTATCGCCCATTTTACTAAATATTTTGTATAGTTTCTCGAGTTTTATGAACGTTTTGATGTGTTTTAGTTTATTTTGAAGATAAAATAAAATCGGGACTTAATGGAATCAATCAGGACGAAATGTGGAACAAATAAGGGCAAAAACTGGACTTGACATTTTGATTTTGGAGATGGGAAACTTGAAATGGCGTTCTAACGAAGTACAATTTCGGAAATTCCAACTTTGCGCAATTGTCGTATTTTGGCCATAACATTTTACTCTGATATTGGATTGAGGTGATTCAAGTTCCAAATTAAAGAAAACTGAAGTTTCCATGACCGAAATGGATAAAATATTCAGAAGTGTGTTATGTGTAATTATTTAAGTCGTTTTCAAAATTAAAAAAAAATTTAAAAATAAAAAAATACCAAACTTCCACCAAACATGCGGTGCCATATTTGGTGCCATGTTTGGTGCCATGTGTTGATGCCATATTTGGTGCCATGTGTTGATGCCATATTTGGTGTCATGTTTGGTGGAGCAATTGGTGGAGAAATTGGTGGAAGCCTTTAGATTTGCCTATAAATACCAAGCTAAACTTTGTAAATTTTTCATGCTTTCTTTGGAGGAATTTCTCCATGAAAACCTAAAGGAAAGTGTCTTGTATATTTATTTAAGTTTTCTTGTATTTTCTTTTTATTTAATTAATAAAATTTTGTGTGTTTTCATTTACAGCATGAGCAGATAATCTCATTATGCTGGGGTGAAAATGTGAGACTTTTAATATAATAAATTAGAGTAATCTCTCTTGTTTTAATTGAAATTTGGATTAATTAGTTACGGCCTATATGGCCGGTTTAGGTGACAACCTTATTTACCGTCTATATGGTCGGTTTTACATTCCAGACGTAGTTTTCGCCTATATGGTCGGTTTAGGTAATAACTTTGTTACCGCCTATATGGTCGGTTGGATTTAATTGAGACAAATGGAATTTCCGCCTTTATGGTCTGGTTAAATATAATTAATTAATTGGTAAACATTGACAATAAGGAAGATTTCTAATTTTGAAAATTTATTAGTGGATCCTCTAACCCCCAATATTTTCTTTCATTATTGTAATTTTACTTTTATTTATCTCCAAGTTATTTTTTATGATGTTTTGTTTATTTAAGTGTTTCGTAATCCTAAGTATGTTTTGTAACTAAACATATTATCTAGGGGTGTGATGAATTCCAATATCACCGGTTTATAAGGGGTTATTTCATCTCTTGGGTAATATAAAGGTTTATTTATTAAGTCTTAAGCTTAATGCTTCTTGTTAACTGGCCATTAATAAGATTGATGTGGTAAACTTAAAATAAACTTGACGAAGGAATTTTAGGTTTCAGCCTTAGACTTAATAGCCCACGATCTTCCTTAAAGATATATAACCCTTAATAGATTTCCTTCTAGGATAGACATATACCTATCAGGCGGGGGTAGCCACAATTGTAACTTTATCGTAATGAATTCAAGTAACTTGGTTAACATAGACATATGATTAATTAGGTTACACTAGGTATTTGCATTTGACCATCGACATAGACTTTTGCATAATTTCGTGTTCCAGGTTAGTAAACCAATATATTGCATAAACATGAGATAACGACTTCATCTTTAAAAGATATTGGAAGGATTCACAACCCTAGATAGTTTAATAATATTTATTTTACCTTTAATTCACTTTCACACTATTTTATTTACTTGTTTTAGTTTAAAGTCACCATCCAATCAAACAACCAATCTATTAGATACTCATAAAAAATCGGCTTCATAAATTAATAGCTTAGGTATTAAGTCCTCGTGGAATCGATACATTTTATACTACTTGAACGATACGTGTGCTTGCATTATACGTGTGTGATCACGCCGATCAAGTTTTTGGCGCCATTATCGGGGAACTATTTATCTTTTACTATTAATTTTGGAGTTAGATACCTTTACTTGTGTCTAATTTATTTTTACTTGTTATTTTTATTTTCTTGTGTTTCAGGTTCTTAGACACTAAATGAGAAGAACAAGAAGCTTTGAAATCCGTCCGCTTGACCCAGAAATTGAAAGAACTATCATACAGTTGAGAAGGGAAAGACGAGAAGGCCAAGAAGCAATTATCAACATGGAACCTGAACCTTTGGAAGTTGCACCACCAATTCCCATTCGAGACAGAACTATTCTGGTGGTTGACGGCTTCATTTCATGTATTGTACTTCCTATCTTACCAGCAAATGCGTGTGACATCAAAACAGACATTCAGATGATACAGCAGTCAGTTTAGTTTGAGGGAATGCAACTGAAGATCCTAATGCCAACATCAACAACTTCCTGGAAGGTTGCGGCACTTTCAACTACAGCCGAGCGGATGAAGAAGCAATGAGACTGCGTGTTTTTCCATAATCTTTGAAAGACAGAGCTAAGGCTTGTCTACACTCACTACCAGTAGGTTCCATCACAACTTGGAACACTCTAGCCACCAAATTCCTTGCAAAATACTTTCCCTCAACCAGAACTGCAAAACTGAGGAATGACATCATATCCTTTGTGCAACATGATTCAGAATCCATCTGCGAAGCTTGGGAATATACAAGAAATTGCTCAGAAAATGTCCTCACCATAAGATTGCGAAATGGCTACAAGTCCAAACCTTCTACAATAGACTTTCTGGATTAATAAGAACCACAATTGATGCTGTTGCTGGAGGTGCTTTAATGGAAAAAGGAGAAGATCAGGCTTGGGATCTAATTGAAGAAATGGCCAACAACAATTCTTTGTGGCCAACAGAAAGAAGCTTGATCCAATGAATTACTGGAATTTATGAAGTTGGAGCCAACACAACATTGAATGCCAAGCTGGATCAGATTTACAAAAGTCTGGATACTCTTAACATGAAGGTTGATGCTGGATCCACAAGTTCACCATATGGAGGAGCACCAGAGTCAAAATCTTACAACTAACATGATGAGACGGTGAATTATGTCAATAATTTCAACAGACAGGGGAACAATCCATAGTCCAACACCTACAACCCAAGTTGGAGGAATCATCCCAATTTCGTATGGAGCAACAATTCATGGCAAAAGAACAATCCACCACCAGGATTCCAACAGTAGAACAAAGGCCAGAAGTATGAAAAAGAACCAAGAATAGCAGAAGTACTTGCCCTGTTGAAAAATTAACAAGCAACATACGATGCTATGTTTAAAAGCCAATCTACTTCTATAAAGGCACTGGAAAATCAAATAGGACAACTTCCCAATGCTCAGAGTGACAGACCGCAAGGAAAACTTCCTAGCAACACAGAACCAAATCCAAGGAACAGATGGAAAGAACAATATCAAGCCATTACCTTAAAAAGTGGTACTGAAATCAACAAAGATGTTGGAGTCAAGGCAACTGCTGAGGAAGTTCTAAAAGAAAGCGGTGAAGCAGATCCACAGATGGAGGAAAAAGAGGCAAAAGCAAATGATTAAGAAAAATTCACTCCACCTCCACCTTTTCCACAGCGTCTCCAGAAAACTAAACTGGAAAGCAGTTTGCTAGATTCCTAGAGATTTTCAAAAAGATGCATATCAACATTCCATTTGCAGTAGCGTTGGAACAAATGCCCAGTTATGTCAAATTCATGAAAGATATTTTGTCACGTAAACGAAGATTGAGAGATTACAAAACAGTAGTATTGACAGAAGAATACAGCGCATCATTCAGAGGAAGCTTCCCCCAAAGTTGAAAGATCCTGATAGTTTCACCATCCCTTGCACCATAGGCGAACAATACTTCGATAAGGCTTTATGTGATTTAGGTGCCAATATTAACTTGATGCCTTTGTCTATTTACAGGAAACTGCAAATTGGAGAAGCAATGCCCACCTCAGTTACTCTGCAACTTGCTGACAGATCGCTCACATTTCTGAGAGGTGTAGTGGAAGATGTATTGGTTAAAGTCGACAAATTCATTTTCCCTGCAGATTTCATTATCCTTGACATGGAAGAAGACAAAGATGTACTTATCATCATTGGAAGACCATTCTTGGCTACAGGTCGAACTGTTGTTGATGTACAAAAATGAGAATTAACCATGAAAGTGCAGGACCAAGAAGTTACATTCAATATTTTCAAAGCCATGAAATTCCCGAGTGATGAAAAAGAGGAGGAATGTTTCAGAATTGATGTTGTAGATAGTATCATCCAGGATACTGATGCAATGCAACTTCCTACGGATAAACTTGAAGCTTGCATCACCAACATGACTAACAGCGAGCTAGATGATGAAATTCTAGAATGTATCAACTATCTTGACAGACCCTTTCGCTCCAAATCGACACCACATGTGGAAAGTTTGGAACTACCGAAAAAAGAGTGAATCAAGCCCTCGATCGAAGAACCACCACAACTAGTTTTGATGTGTTTTAGTTTATTTTGCAGATAAAATAAAATCGGGACTTCATGGAATCAATCAGGACGAAATGTGGAACAAATAAGGGCAAAAACTAGACTTGATATTTTGATTTTGGAGATTGGAAACTTGAAATGGCGTTCTAACGAAGTACAATTTCGGAAATTCCAACTTTGCGCAATTGTCGTATTTTGACCATAACTTTTTACTCCGATATTGGATTGAGGTGATTCAAGTTCCAGATTAAAGAAGACTCAAAGATCTACAACTTTAAAGTTCATAATAATTTCGAATTCTGAAGTTTCCATGACCGAAATGGATAAAACATTCAGAAGTGTGTTATGTGTAATTATTTAAGTCATTTTCAAAATTAAAAATAAAAATAAAAAATAAAAATTGTCAAACTTCCACCAAACATGCAAGCATGTTTGGTTGAGGATTTGGTGCCATATTTGGTGCCATGTTTGGTGCCATGTTTGATGCCATGTTTGGTGCCATGTTTGGTGGAGCAATTGGTGGATAAATTGGTGGAAGCCTTTAGATTTGCCTATAAATACCAAACTAAATTTTGTAAATTTTTCATGCTTTCTTTGGATGAATTTCTCCATGAAAACCTAAAGGAAAGTGTCTTATATTTATTTAAGTTTTCTTGTATTTTCTTTTTATTTAATTAATAAAATTTTGTGTGTTTTCATTTACAGCATGAGCAGGTAATCTCATTCTACTGGGGTGAAAAGATGAGACTTTTAATATAATAAATTAGAGTAATCTCCCTTATTTTAATTAAAAATTGGATTAATTAGTTACCGCCTATATGGCCGGTTTAGGTGACAACCTTATTTACCGCCTATATGGTCGGTTTTACATTCCAGACGTAGTTTCCGCCTATATGGTCGATTTAGGTAATAACTTTGTTACCGCCTATATGGTCGGTTGGATTTAATTGAGACAAATAGAATTTCTGCCTTTATGGTCTGGTTAAATATAATTAATTAATCGGTAAACATTGACAATAAGGGAGATTTCTAATTTTGAAATATTAAAAGTGGATCCTCTAACCCCATCATTTTCTTTCATTATTGTAATTTTACTTTTATTTATCTCCAAGTTATTTTTTATAATGTTTTGTTTATTTAAGTGTTTCGTAATCCTAAGTATGTTTTGTAACTAAACATATTATCTAGGGGTGTGATGAATTCCAATATCACCGGTTTATGAGGGGTTATTTCATGTCTTGGGTAATATAAAGGTTTATTTATTAAGACTTAAGCTTAATGCTTCTTGTTAACTTGTCATTAATAAGATTTATGTGGTAAACTTTAAATAAACTTGACGAAGGAATTTTAGGTTTCAGCGTTAGACTTAATAGCTTACGATCTTCTTTAAGGATAAATAACCCTGAATAGATTTCCTTCCAGGATAGACATATACCTATCAGGCGGGGGTAGCCACAATTGGAACTTAATCGTAATGAATTCAAGTAACTTGGTTAACATAGACATATTAATTAGGTTACACTGGGTATTTGCATCTGACCATCGACAGAGGCTTTTGCATAATTTCATGTTCCAGGTTAGTAAACCAATATATAGCACAAACATGAGATAACCAATTCATCTTTAAAAGATATTGGAAGGATTCACAACCCTAGATAGTTTAATAATATTGATTTTACCTTTAATTCACTTTCACACTATTTTATTTACTTGTTTTAGTTTAAAGTCATCATCCAATCAAACAACCAATCTATTAGATACTCGTAAACATTTGGCTTCATAAATTAATAGCTTATGTATTAAGTCCTCGTGAGATCGATACATTTTATACCACTTGAACGATACGTGCGCTTGCGTTATACGTGTGTGATCACGCGGATCAACGAACGACCTTTATGAATTATACAAGTTAAGGTCATCACATATGTTTAACAATCCTTCCGTCGTAGGCTATCGGAGTTGTGCTTAGGAAACATAGATTACACCGTCAAATTTCTAAGGCGCGCATCTCATATTATTGACATGTCCACGATTCTCTACAACTAATCATAATATTATTTTTGATATATGTGATCTGTTGGACAATTATGACCCATAGCATCACTATTTGTAAAAGACATGGTGATTTTATACAAATTAACTATGTGACAAAGGAAATTGCTCTTTTATCATTTTGTAATTGGATTACTTGGATATATAAATGATAAAAGTCCATATTATTAGTTCCAGATTAATAAGACATGAGACAATATTAATTCACGAAAGGTTTAATCATTAAATATCCCTAGTCGTAGTATTATCGAGACTGGACATCGATAATGCGGAATAGACTAGTATTACACTTGTGCGGGTTATGGAAGCTTAACGGCATAGTTCTCATATATTTAAGTATTTGATACTTATGCAAGTGTGATAGAAGGTTCTGTTAGCCGTTGGACCGGGAACAGCTTCGCTCTGGATAGACCCATCAGAGTCCCATTGGTAGTATGACTATGTGTCTATGGGAATTCGAATCAGGGTAGGTGTATGTGGTCTTAACCTGAGACTTGCATCGCTAATACTTGCGACAATCAGTATACTTTGGTTTTGGTCGTCCGGAGCTTTAACAGATTCTGTGTACGCCTCTTCTGGGTTTTCTGAGAATCGTAGTGTATTGGGTGTGATGTCAAGATGGAAGTATCACTTCAGTCATATGGAGATGATGATCACGCAGGATACATAACTAGCACTCTTAAATGCTGCATCTATCGGGATAGTATGACTAGGTCATGATTATCCGATTACAGAGACTAGTTGCTAGTGATCCGATATATGCTTCGTACGGGGCAAATACAATTCCAGCGTTAGGCTTAGCATGTGACATCCGATATTGGATCGTATTACGCATACATAGTATACTACGCCTGATACAGATTATATATTCCTCGTTGAATATTTCTGGAGAATTTGGTAGGCACGGTGCTTTGCTAGAAGCCAACCATGTCTTGTAAATAGGTGAGAACGTGGTACGGGGTACGCACATGTCGGATAGTCCGACAATCGTATTTACTGCCAACATATCCAGGGATCTCTTGGGTCGCTTCCCAAAGATTCACCGATGACATTTGACTCGAACAGAATTAATCTGAGATTAATTATGAGAGAGAAAATTAATCTGGGATTAATTACGGAAAGAATTTATCTGGGATTAAATTCGTCTAGGAGAGAGAACACGATTAATTTGGAATTAATCGGCAAAGTAAATTTAATAGTTAAATTGAATTTTACTATTTAATTTATTTATTTGGGCTAAAATAATATATCATATGTATTAATTGAAATTGGATTTCAAATGCGGAATTAAAATTGGATTTTAATTCAAGCGAACGAATTAATTTGGAATTAATTCGTAAGCGACTTTCGTAATAATTTTTCTAGGCATTATTATTTAATTAAATTGAATTTAATTACGTCACGACGGAAAATTCGTTTAATTGGATTAAACGAACCCGAGCCCAAAGTGTGTTGTAAGAGCCAACTAAATTTGGAATTTAAAGTGGTGTGACCCACTTTACTTATATCAAATGTTTGACATTTGATGAAGGTAGTTGGGCTTTAAATTAAATGAAACCATTTACTTTTCACCAACCTTGTTTTTTGAAAACAATTACTTTAACTTGGTTTTGGAAACCAAAAGACAACACAACACAAAATTCTCTCTTTCTCTTCTCCTACCATTGCCGAACATTCTTCTTCCTATGAGGAAAATTTTGTTTCAATTTTTGGACAAAGTTAGCGCTTTGGGAGTCAAAGAAAGGTGATATGGAAACTCACCAAAGAGTTTGGAACTCAAAAGAAAGCTTGGAGCTTCTACATCCAACAAAGAAAGTTTTGAACTTCAATTGATTAATGTAAGTATATTCCGCAACTTACTCATTAATATTCACACACAAATCATGATATTAGAGATCATTGGCATGTCTAGGACACTAACATGATCAACCATATGAGATCGGCTTTGGCCAAAGTCTTAAGAATCGTGACTTACTCACATGGATACCTTAACTCCTTATGATATATATACGGGCCGACAGATCATATCTTGATCCAATTTTGATTAACGAATGTATCGGTCCAAACCCAACAAACATCTAGCGGTCAGACCATGAAATGTCTTTGACATACATGACATCAAACTGTGGAGAATCACACACAAAATCAATTATATCATATAGTCAAAGGATTACATATGCAAGTCGACCCGGGGAGATTCATATTGACTGTGGTGTGTATTTCCAACTATTATGAATCATCTGTGAGTCATTCAGTATTCGCTCTAATGAATACTCATATGTCTATACGTGCTTCACTTGCTCATGGTCAATTGGGTTAGACCATTGGAACTCCAAATCAAATATACGACATGTGTTAGTCTTCTAGGTTATAGGAATTCGACCGTATTCCAAAACCAATGACTAGAATATTCACTTTAAGAATAATTTATATTAGTAATACTATCCTAATTTTGGACCACCCAATGTCCAGTATCACTACATGACTATTCTAAGGTCGTTCTCATCATATTTATATATCAAAGTAATATGTATTATGCCTTAATAATTACCATTAATACGGTTGACATGAAAATATAGCTATTTTATTAATAAATAATAAAATATAATGTACAATACATTATTCGGATTGACGCTCCAAGTATCAACTCCAACAGTGGCTAGTGACCGTTGTAAAATAACAATCATTATCTGTAGCCGTTTTCAATAATCGGTTAGCCGATTGATGGCTAATTATTAACTAATTAAAGGTTTCCAAAATTTTGCTCTCTGCCTAAGTTCGGACATCCAAAGACCTTATGGAAGACGTCCAAAGTCCTTAGGATCGACGTTTGGTGTTGCCATAATTTTGAAAACCTTGTATTTTAGTTCTCATTTTAAAACCAAAAAATATAACAACTTAAACCAAATTATTTTGAAATCAAATAAGGATTTTTTCTTATCAAAATCAAATGATTCTTTTAAATTCTAAAAGCTTGAAAATAATATTACAATTAAAGTCAAAATAGGTTTTTATCATTTGATGAAAACATTCAATTTTGTAAGCTATACACATGTAAAAATGATTTGAGCTCTAAAGATCTTATTATGCATAATCTTACTCTACACGAGCATTATAAGATTATAAAGAAAGATATCATAAGCTAGTCTTCTTTATTTTGTAGTTTGTTGTGCTATTTTCATACTTGATGTCCATGATTGACTTGAAGACGTGTATTTACTATTTTACCCTTAATACATGATTTGCCAACCTCACCTGGCTTGGATGTTGTCAGGCTGGGCTGAGCATGAGCATGGCTTTTCAAAAAATTGAATTTTTATTTTTTCTAAAAAAATAATTTTTAATACTTAAAAATAAAAAAAATTAAGAATTTCAATGTTTTTAGTATTTTCTTAGATTGGATCTTAAAAATTTAGTTATAAGTATATGTATTGTCCCAAAATTTAGTTATAAATATAAGTATAGTTATAAAAATTTAGTTATAAAAATTTCAAGATAAAATTTCTCGTAAATGTCACAAATACCGTAAAATAATAAAAATATTTTTTGAAAGTCATTTTTAGGCGAAACAAACGGACCCTAAAATAAAAATTAATGAAAATGATTAAATTTTTCTATTGATCGTAAAATATTTTATATTGACCAATTTCGTTACAAGTGTCTTAAATATCGTAAAATGAGAAACATATTTTTTGAAAATCGTTTTACGACGAAAGAAATAGATCTAAAGTAAAAACTAATTTGATAGGCTATGTGGATGTAAATGATGTGATGAATTCGATAAATAATATATCTTTATCCTAAAATGAGAGAAATAATAATTGTAGATGGTGGAATCGTACTGCTCTTTCCATCCATTTTATATTATCGCAAAGAAAATATATAAGAAAATCAAAACAGGATTAAACGGTGATAAATTTTTCATCAAAACAATGTTGTTTTGATAATAAATAAAATTAAAATTAAAATAAAATGAGATCGTTTTGACAAAAAAATCTTAGTTTAATTTCTATATCATTGTTTTATCATAAAATAAAATTGTATGTATGTTGGGCCCTCAAATATCAATCACGCGAATACCCCCTCCCCCAACTCCCTCATATTAATGTTATAAAATGAACGGCCAAGATGAAAAGTACACGAGAAAATAAAAGCAGTCGAACACACAGTTTTTGTAACCAAAAGTTTTGTCTCTTTTTCACAGTAGAAAAGTGATTAAAATAAAAAACAAGGAGGAGGAAGAAAACCAGAAAACCGAAGTTCTGGTTTGTTACAAAAGAGCAGCACCAAGCGCGTGAGCCCACAAACAAAAACTCCATTGCCATTGCCATTGCCATTGCCATTACCAAATCTCTCTCATTTATTTATTTATAGCAACTCATTTATTATTTTATTATGTTTCTGTTTTGCCCACTTTTTCCTTTTGTTTTCTCTCTCTCTCTCTCCCACTTTTTTTTTGCCCCATCATCTTTCTTTCAGTAAGTGAAATTCTTATATATTTGTTTCGTTTTTGAAGTTTCATGAACGAAGCAAAAGAGAGGGTTTCAGGCATGGACTCAATGTTCTCCGGTTTGTTAACTTTATCCCCATTTGATACTTTGATCTGGTTTTGTGTTTTTTTCTCATTTTTTTTTTACCATTAATGTCGCTGTTTTTATTAACTTGATTATACTGACAATGTAGGTCATATGAAGCCCTTTTTACATCTGGCTTAATGGGTTTTGCTTTTTTATGTTACCTGTTTCATTTCATTATTCTTCCTTGATAAAGACCATTTCTTTTGCTGTTTTTTCAGCCATTTTTACTTTACTTTGTGTGTATGACTGTATGCATCATGCATGTATGAGAGAGAACAATAACTTTTTTTGGGTTGTAAAACCCTAAAGTTTAGGGTAAACTGAAAGTGTTGGCAGTATTAATATGATTTACAGGGCCACATTTTCATGGTCATTGTAAGGAAAAAAAACAAAACAAAACAAAACAAACTCTCTGTATAGGGTGCCAGTGGTAAGGCTGATTCAAGTCATAATCTGCTATTGCTTAACTTCTAATGATGAGGAGCCAGAGATATGTAAAGAACAATATTGAAGTTTTAATATATTGGAAGATTTGTTATCTCATCTTGGCATGGAATGGATCTAATTTTTCTTTTTACTGTAATGTTTAAAGTACAGGTTTTGGTTCATCTAATCATACGGTGCACATAATTGGAAAGCAACTATAGGTTAGAATTTTAATGTGGATTAGGAAGGGCATAATCAGAGGTAGGAAAATTTTAATGTCCGCATAATAGAAAGAATGTTAAAGATTATGGCTGTACTTCTGGAATATATTTGTTCACTCATTCATTTTAGCACAAGTCTCTGGAGTTCAGAATACCATTGGGTTATTTTGATTGTATGCCATCCATCACTTAATTGAATCTAGTTCTTCATACATTTGTACTTTTGCTTCTTGCTCCATCAATTCTTTTAACAATTTTCTTTTGACGCAATGCCTGGGCAAGCACAAGACGTGTGAAGTTCAGTGTTGATTTTTTTTCTTTTTCATTTTCAGGATTTGTACTTGACCCTGCAAAATGTAGCCGACTGAGCCTGGGAGAGAAAAGAGAACTGGTTCATGAGATTGCCCAATGGTCAAAAGATGCCCCAGACATCCTTAGCTCATTTAGCCGCAGGGACCTTCTCGAAATCATCTGTGCAGAGATGGGTAAAGAGAGAAAGTACAGCGGCTATACTAAATTTCGAATGATAGAGCACCTTCTGAAGTTAGTTTCTCAGAAGTGCAAGAAAAATGACGGTGATAATTTTCTTGCATTTTCTTCGGCCAAAACTCAAGCTGAATCTAAGAGGAAAAGGCAAGAAGAATGCATACCTGAATTATCTAGTGATCAAGACAAGGTTTCTGTAGAGAGTAAAGCAAAACATGTTAAAATTCAACTGTGTGAGAATGCAGCATGCAGAGCTGCTTTAAGTTTGGATGATGCCTTTTGTAAGAGATGTTCATGCTGTATTTGTCAGCGATATGATGATAACAAGGATCCTAGCCTATGGTTGACCTGTGGCTCTGGTTCTTCTGATGATAAGGGCTCATGTGGAATGTCGTGCCATTTGGAATGTGCTTTGAAGGATGAAAGAACTGGCATTGTGAAGATTGGTTCCTCCACAAAGTTGGATGGCAGTTACTGCTGCATTTCTTGTGGGAAAATTAATGGCCTGATGAGGTAATGAGGTTTTTTAAACACATGAAGAATACCATTCATTGTTTAAATGCATATAGTTTATATTGTGATAGATCACTTTTGGTTTTTAACTTTAAGCCAAACATAAATAAACCAAATCAGTTATTTGGGAATAGATGTAAGTAGACACAGTGGTACATGTGGGCACACATGCCTGCAGGACTGTTGCTACTTACTATAGTTATATTTGTTGCTCCACTGTTTTATTTGAAGTGTCCTGTGCGAGACTCGTATGAGATTCTGGGATGATGGCAGGCATCCCTTATGATATATGCCTTGGCAGGCATGGAGTAAGGAACTATTATATTGGTTAACTTAGGAGTTGAAATCAAGTTTATCAGCCAAACCGTTAGCGAAAGTTTATTACTTTATTTAAATACCTTAATGTTTTTACTTGTGCTTCTGAGAGATCAAAGATCAGGTATCTCTGAAAGAATTGTGAGGATTTTAACTTCTAATGTGGCATTCAGATTCATCATAATCTCAAATTTAGACACTATACAAGTTAGTGTTGTTACACTAGTCGTGGCATTTTTCTTTTTGAAGAAGAAAAAGCTCTAATTTTTAATGTGAAGAAAGAAGTAACAATTAACTAATTATATGTTAACGTTTTACAGAACCTGGAGAAGACAATTGTTGGTTTCCAAAGAAACCAGAAGAGTGGATGAACTATGTCTGCGAATATCTTTGAGTCACAAGATTCTTTTAGGTACTGAACTATTCAAAGATGTGCAGAAAACAGTGGAGTCTGCCTTACAAATATTGACAAATGAAGTAGGGCCGCTGAATCTGTTATGCACAAAGATGGCACGGGGTATTGTTAACAGGCTCTCTTGTGGTGCCAAGGTTCAGAAGTTGTGTGCTTCAGCAGTGGAAGCATTGGATTCCATGTTTGCTGTTGGTGCTTACCCCACTGATATTGGAAAGAAAGAGCCAGCCTGTAAGTTTCTAAACTTTTTGAGCATATGTAGTTCTATGGAGTGTCCAAAAGTGACTGGAAAATTAATTATTCACCAAACATAATATTAGTCATGTAAATTGGGTGCATTGTGGTCATGGAGATGATAATACATGACTATAGGAGAATATACAGAGATCGTTTTTAATTGCTATGCTGAGAGGTACATACCCACAGGGAGTCTTTAAAAAGCTAAAAAAAAATGAAATCATTCCATTTTTCTTTTCTTTCCTTTTTCCACTGATGTTGATTGTTATGTCTTTTTCTCCTTGTAAGCTTGCCGGATCCGATTTGAAGAATCCTCTTCAACATCAATTGTCATCATAGTAGAATATGAGGATAATCTATTAAAAGACTTTTCAGGCTGCAGGCTCTGGCATCGTAAGGCTACTGATAAGGATTATCCAGACAACCCCACCTTGATTATATTAAGGCCTGAGAAGAGATTCTTATTAACTGATCTCAATCCTTCCACTGAGTATTTCTGCAAAGTTTCTCTGTTTGTAAGCACAGGGGTTTTTGGTGTTTGGGAATCTAAATGGAATACCCCTGCATCAAACAGAAGTTCCGCTGCAGCTACAGTCAAACATAGGAAGAGGGAACATGCTAAAATATCTCAGGTTCATTCTCTTGTGGAATCCACAAACTCTAGCTGTCTTAAAATAGATTCCAGCAAGCACCACCCAAAGCTTCCACTTGCTAACATCAAGAAAATCAAAGATGAAGGGCTGTACTCACTTCCTCCTTTATTGAGCCCCAAATCAATATCTCCTTCTACACCTTGTAAATCTGATGGAATGCGGCAAAAACCAGGCTCCTGTTGTGAAAAGAAACTGGAAGAGAGTGATTATGATTATTCTGTCAGAGTCGTCAAATGGCTAGAGCACGAAGGGCACATAGACGAACATTTTAGAATAAAGTTTCTCACTTGGTTCAGCCTGAAAGCAACAATGCAAGAAAGAAGGGTGGTCAGTGTCTTTGTTGATGCTTTCATTGATGACCCACCAAGCTTGGCAGGGCAACTCGTACACACTTTCAAGGATGAGATCTGTTGCAAGCAAAAACAAGTTCCTGGGGATGGTTTCTGTACCAGGCTCTGGCATTAAGAAGATAAGAGACTTTCTTACGAGTTACGACAGCACTTTTAGAAACAAGGAAACATAGTTGACTAGTTTTTATGCAAAGCAAAATGTTCAGCTCCTTACATTTTCTTTTGTCCAAGTTGATATTCAGATGACTTGTTAACTTCACATTTTGCGAATCCACTGATTGTCAGCATGTTTTTATAGTACTTTGAGAATGCAGGCTAGAGGGCATAGTTTCACCCATAATTTGGACTTTAGCTCCATGGAACTATGATTGGAAAAACTAGCAAGTATCATTTTTATGATAAGCAGAAAAGGGAGCACCAGCGTTTGAGATCTGAAAATGTTCCAACAGTGAAAGTACTCGAGATTCCATTCCCATTCATCCTTCCTGTTTCACCCAGATTATTACTGCAGTACAGTTGCTGAGAAAATCAAAAAATTACCACCCCTCCCTCATGATGAACTGCCAAAAAAAATCAACAATATACATGTTCACCTAATGAAAAAGCAATATTATCCTTGCAAACACCTCACCTGACAATTTAGATTAATTTTTAAGATTATTAATTTACATGCCATGCTACCGCAAATACACTCTAGGAACTTTATATTAATTTTTAAGATTATTACATGCCATGCTACCGCAAATACACTCTAGGAACTTTATATCCAGAAAGTCTGAAGTCCTCAGAGGGACTCATGAATTTGGAGCATCATTAGTGCCCTCATTGAATGAGGCAGCAAGGTATTCTGCAAGGCTTGGCTGAGAACTGGACTGCCTAGAAGCTTCTGAAACTCTTGGCTTTTTCATGCTCATGGACTTTGGAAGCCAGGAATTTGAAGAGCCGGGGCTTTTCAAACTTCTACTCTTCCATATAAAGGGTTCCAATTGCTGCCATGGGTTTTCATCCATGGAATAGTTGTAGAAACATTCTGGCCCTTGTCTTCTGTCTGCTCCCAAACCACGAGAATGAAGTCCTCGCCCCCTTCCTCCGCTACGCCCCAAACCTGGGTTCATGCTGCCGTCATACCAGCGACCTCTCCCTCTTCCGGAACTTGGACCAGGACTGCCTCCATGCCCTGAACCAGGGCTCGGACCTCTGCTCTGCCACTGAGGCCTGCCTTGGCCATATCCGAAACTAGGGCCTCTTGCCGGTCCAAAGCCAGGGCTGAAATACTGACCACCTCCTGATGCACTAGATGGTGAATTATACCCTGTGCCTCCAGGTCCATTCCAGGATTCAGGAGTTCCTTGATGTATCATGGGTAAAGGACTAGCTCCTCTTGGGCCTCCAGAGGTAGCACCAACAGGATTGTTATAAGGACCTTGTGCTTGATACATTCTCTGGTCAAATGAAGAACTACCTTGCAATTGATGAGCAGGGTAGGGAGTCATCCCAGAGTACCAAGAAAAAAATAATTAATAGAAAAAAAAATAGTTGGGAAAGATAGCTTGTTAACAAAAAATCGATAGATAAAAAGTTTCAAGTGAAAAGTTATGAGAATGAACCATAATCAATAATAAAGCAGAGTACCAAGAAATTTGTATTAATGACCTCTAACAGACTTGAGAACAAATAACAAGAAAGTCCAAAAGACAGGGGAAAATGCATGTAGTGCAACATAACAGTATGAAGTTGCCAATGTTATCAGTTCAGGCCTGAGTCTGACCATGGATCAACTAAACAATTACAGTTACGCTGGAAAAATACAACTAAAGCAGCAATAAAAAAACAAAAGAACATGGATCTAGAGCTTAGTTCAATCCAACACAAACTTCAATTGATCAAAACAAAATAATCATCATTCATAAGTAGAGCAACATTAGGGGAAAAGAAGCTACCTGGTGCGAATGATGAAGGCGGGGGCATGGGATAAGCACTGAAACCAGGAGGTGTAAAGTAATCTTGTTTAATCTGATTATCAGGCTGGCCACGCTTCTTGTTGAATGCAGCCATAGGGTCTGTGTAAAAACCAAACCTTGAACTCGCAAATGGTTTCCCCTGTATTTGTTGAGCTGCAGAGTCCTCAACCAATGGGTTAGAAAGGGAATTAGGAACTGGAAATGTCTCAACATTACTAAAACGTTCAGCCTGTGCAGCTTCCATACGCATGGTTCTCAATCTTTCCCTTCTTTTTTCCGATTCCTCCATTTAACCTGAATTTTTTTTTGAAAAAAAAAAAGACAGCTCACAACCCATTACGAACATAAAATCATATTAACTAATAGCCAAAATCTATATTAATTCTCCTTTCGTGAGCAAACTGGAACAATGGTAAATCCCATTACAGTCATCAGTAATGTTTTGAGCATCTACAAGATAAGCAGAACAGAAAATAAATGCTCAACTTTATTTTTGCAATTATAAGAAATAATAATAATAATAATCTTATATTAAATACGTCACCATCTGCTTGACGACCAAATTTTTTTCTATTTTGGTAACTAATAATTATATGTAAAGGAAATATATAAAGATATATATATATATATATATATATATATATATATATATATATATATATATATATATATATAGTAACCAAAACGACTACATTAATCCCAATATATGTAATTAATCTACATGAACCTACAAATAATCAATTTTAAAAAAATCTGTGAATTTTCCAACCGAAATTGAAATTTGATAAACAAAAAGAAAATGAGAAATCATGAAGCGGGAAACTCACATAAATTAGAATTGAAATAGCGAGATTTGAATTGCTTCCGTAATTTCGCCCAATGTTTCGAAGTCTTTTGCTTCAGTTGTAGAATCGCGCCTTGAAGTACAACTATCGATTCGTTTTTTTTTTTTTTTTTTTTTTGAATTAGGGTTCGACCCAACACTTAATATGGAGCCCCAAATTTGAGAAACATTTGATAGGAGTATAGGGCTTCAGTTCACAGCGTATTCATATGAACTTCCCAAAATACCCTTAATTAAACCAGCCCCGAAACATTTGACCGTTGTATCAGCCTCAAATATCATTCCTATCCAACGGCTACGATAGCCGAACTCCACTTGCAGGATTCGAGTGGAGGAGGAAGCTCTTGAATCTCTCTCTCTTTTTCTCTCCCTTGAGAGAAAGCAGCTCGTTATTTTGGCAGATTAGCTGTATGTAGTTCAACTGCTACAACCCAACCTAAACGACGCAGTTTCGCCTTTACTTCTTTCTACCGAGTGTTGATCGATCGATCAACCAACACACGCCCAAAACAAAAAAAAAAACACTATGCCGACCAACGAAGGTTTTTCCAGTACTCTTTTTTTTTTTTTTAATTAATTTTTCAATGTTATTTCTGCTCGCATTTGAGGGAATTTAATTATTTATTTGTTTGTTTGTTCATTTTTTTAATTTATATTTATTTCTCTATTTGTGACACAAATATACCCTTGTTTAGTGGAGAGTATTGTACTAACAATATAAGTTAGCTTATAAGTTATGGAAAAAAAATCAGAGTATAAGTTAGTTTATAAGTTGTTAAGTGTTTGGTTGGACACAAGTATAAGCTATAGTATAAATTATGAAATTCCAAATAAGGGTACATAAAAAAATTAAACACATGGAATCATGTTTATTAGGTGGGTAAAGTTGTAAATTTCCCATGAGCATTTGAAAATAATCTCCCTATATTAGCGTTTAGTTATGCTAGCGTTAAAGCACGTTTGGTGACGAGTGTACCACCCAACCAAACGCTCTCTAAGTGTTGATGGCTTGATGGTCGATTATTTTATACAATAAGGCTGTTTGTTGAATACCCTTATGATTAGGTGCTTGTGTAACAATGAATTTGGTCATTTTGCAGAAAAATAATAATAAACTTTCTTGGATGAAATTTTATAAAAGAGCTATTTTTAAAAAAAAATTGTCTCATTATAGGGGTTCGATAATATTATGGAAAACGATACCTGTTGAAATGCACTATTTTTTTTTCTTATTTTTCTTCTTTCAATTTCATTAAATAATTTAAAAAAGTAAGACAAAAATATTTTTCCACTAGGTGGGGTCGGCTACATGCTCTCATTAACCTAAGAAGCTTATAGTTCTTTATGTATGGTTTTTTTATGCCAGCTTAGATCTTCCCCCATCTTACTTAACATATGACAACACTATTTGCTCTTTTTTTCTTACATGAGGGAGCCACCTTATTGAGTGTAGATTTATTGTTTTGTGGTTGTGGTAATTCAAGTTGAAAGTTGAATTGTTTAATGTGATTTCCTTTTTTTATTTTATTTTGAAAATAAAATGAGTTGAGAATGCTTTTCTTGTTTCATGTCAGGTGTATCAAACTGTTATGTATTTAAGAGCCGATTACAAGAATATACCCAAAAAGCTGGAATACCGACGCCCTGTTTATGAATTATGAGACTATCAAAGCAGGCCCATCTCATGAGCCTTGCTTCAGGTCAACGGTCATAGTGGATGATATTAGATATGACTCATTGCCGGGATTTTTTAATCGCAAGGCAGCAGAGCAATCAGCTGCTGAAGTTGCTGTTGTGGAGTTAGCAAAACTTGGCAAAGTTAATGAATGCATCTCTCAACCTATTGAAAGTAAATACTTATCCTTTATGAAATGGGAATTAATTGATGCATTTGTGTATTGACATGAATCTCCTTTCTAATTTCTTATGATCTTTGGCTTTTGCTGCTTTATTTTCATTTTGTTCTCTTCTATTTTCTTTTCCCCTTGTCGACTTGCCTCTACTGTTGTGTCTTTTATATATTTCAATGGCTTGCATTCATTGTTTAAGTTCTACTAGCTTTTTGAAAAGATTAATCTGAAATGGTACAAAAAAGCCGTTTGCAGAATTTTTCTGAACATTAGTATAGATGTTAATAGCAGCAATTTTTCATCTAAGTGCAGAAAATGCTAACTTTTTAAATTTCTTCTATAAGTTTTCTGTCCAGTGCCGTCTAATAGAATCATGCTTGCATTTTCTAGGCTATTGCCACATGCAAGAGCTATCCTTTTTTTCCCAATATGACAAATTTATAACATAATTGTCTTACTAACAGCTAACCTCCTCCATTGGGTTCCAGTTGTCCAGCATGAAACAGGTTTATGCAAAAATCTACTTCAGGAATATGCTCAAAAGATGAATTATGCTATTCCATCGTATCAGTGCCGAAAGGATGAATCATTAGGAAAAGTTTATTTTACATTTACTGTAGAAATTGGAGACATTCTGTATATTGGTGGTGCAACAAAAACAAAAAAAAAGAATCAGAGATCAAAGCTGCTAGAACTTCTCTTCTAGCTATCCAATCAAGTGCATCTGAGTTATCTGGTAAATCAGTTGGCAACACTTAGTTAACTGTAATCCCTTCCAGAAAGAGAGGAGTAGAGGTGGCTAATAGCCCAGAGGAGACTGTAAACCTTCCAAAGGCAAAGAAAGGCCGATTCAATAAGAAAACATTAAAAGTGAAATGCCCTAGAGGTAGATTTGCATGCTGGTCAGGAAGGATCAAGATAATACATCCGGGTTTCAAGTGGTGGGCACTGAAGTATTGGCTGCAGAACGGACTATGAACTGCCAAGGGAGATCTGATATTGAACCTTTCGAGAGAGAGAAACCTGCTGCGAAAGATGCTCTGAGTTGTCAAATTGGTGGTGATTCTGGAAGCATGCATTCAGCAGCTGCAAATTGCAATCAAAGCAGCAACAAGGCTCCTGAGATGGGTACATCTTCTTTGGCAAAGGAAGTGAATGAGACGATTCCTGATGTGAGTACATCTGCGGTATCTTATGAAACGACTGCTTTGGTAAAGGAGATGAGGGAGGCAACTATGAATGAGGGTACATCAACTGCTTTGACAAAGGAGGTGAACGAAGCAACTCCAAATGAGGGTACATCGACTGCTTTGGTGAATGCGGCAACTCCAAATGAGGATACATATTCAATGTCTCATGGACGCACAACTGCTTTGGCAAAGGAGGTGAACTAGGTATCTGGAATTATAGAGCCGACTTTAACAATGAACAAATCCACATTAGGTCAGATAGAAACCTCATGTGCCATTCCTGGGATAAACCAACCAGAAGAAAGGATCCAAGCCGGTACAAGCCACGCATAAATCTGCTTTAATATTTAGGATAATTAATGGGTTAGGGATTTAATATGTTTATGTAGTCAGCTTTTAGAATTACATAAGTTACTGGATTGGGATAGTGGATCAATGAGACAGGCCACATATCATGTAATGAGCTCTTTTCTATGCTCAATAAGCTTCAGATATGCTTATATTGCCACACTTTGTTGTTGGGAGTATATGCAATGCTTATATTCTGTATCAAACAACCTAATTACTGTTGGGGTCATATGTTGCGGAAGCGCGGTTCGGGCGAAATATTAATTTTAAAACTTTTAAAGTTATCGAATAAATTATTCGATATCATAAAGACATAATTAATAATGAAAACATTATGAAATTTTAATGAAAAAGATTTTCCGCAAAATAGTATAAAACGTGTTTTAGTCAAACCGACCAACCGAGACCACACGGGGGCTGCCCAGGTTAGCTCCAATGGTAGTTGGGCAGTTCATGGGCTGCTTAAACAGTGACTAATTCATTGTTTCGATTGTATCTAATACCCATCGACTCCACATGTTTATCAAACAACTTCGGAGGTATGGCATTCGTAAGCGGGTCTGCTACATTATCTTCACTCGGTACCTTGCACACGATAAGGTCCACTCGCGACACAATCTCTCGAATGATGTGGTACTTGCATTCCACATGCTTCGACTTTTGATGCGCCCTCAGTTCCTTTGCTTGCGCAATGGCTCCAGTATTATCACAGTATAACGGAATCACATTCTCGATACTTGGAACCACTCCCAATTTTGTGATAAAGTTCCTAATTCATACAGCTTCCTTTGCAGCTTCAGAAGCTGCAATGTATTTCGCCTTTGTGGTGGAATCTGTTGTTGACCCATGTTTGGAACTCTTTCAGCAAACTGCACCTCCGTTAAGGGTGAAGACGAATCCAGATGTAGATTTTCTATCATCAGGATCCGATTGGAAGTCGGAATCTGTATACCCATTAACTTGCAGTTCACTTCCTCCATATATTATCAACTTATCCTTAGTACCTTTAAGATACTTCATGATATGTTTAATGGCCATCCAATGGTCATTGTCTGGATTGAACTGATATCTACTAGTTACGCTAACAGCGAAACTAATATCAGGCCTAGTACATAACATGGCATACATTATGATACCCAAACATGAAGCATAATGGTGGTTAGACATTCTAACCTTCTCATCTTCTGTTTGCGGACACATCTTCTTTGAAGGATGAATCCCATGTCTGAACGGTATATTTGTTGTCTTCCAGTTACCAAAATTATACCGTTCAAAGATCTTATCTATGTACATTGATTGGGATAACCCAATAAGCTTCTTTTCTCTATCTCTATAGAGTTTTATTCCTAAAACATAGGAAGTTTCTCCCAGGTCCTTCATGGAGAAATTCTTACAGAGGTAAGCTTTGACGCTTTGCAACATCCCTATATCATTCCCAATGATTAGGATGTCGTCAACATAGAAGACTAAAAATACCACCATGCTCCCACTGGCCTTTTGATACACATAGGATTCTTCCGAATTCTTGAGAAAACCAGACAATCTAATAATCTCGTCGAATCGAAGATTCTAACTTCGTGAAGCTTGTTTAAGTCCATAAATGGACTTCTTAAGCTTACATACCATACCCGAGTTCTCGCTGGATGCAAAACCCTCAGGCTGTTCCATATAGATTTCTTCATCAAGAAATCCAATTAGAAAAGTTGTTTTGACATCCATTTGCCAAATCTCGTAATCATGATAAGCAGCTATAGAAAGCAAAATCTTAACAGAATTAAGCATTGCTACTAGCGAAAAAGTTTCATCGTAGTCGACGCCAGGTCGCTGCGTGTAACCTTTGCTACCAGTTGGGCCTTATAGGTTTCAACATTTCCATCAGGCCCGCGCTTCCTCTTGTAAACCCATTTACAACTGATAGGAACAATTCCTTCGGGAAGTGGAACCAAGTCCCAAACTTGATTCTCATGCATTGAGTCTAACTCGGATTTCATGGCATCTTGCCACTTCACGGAGTCAATGTCCAACATCGATTCTCTATAGGTAAAAAGGTCAGTTTTTTCAACTAAGAGAACATCAAGACTCTTTTCTTGTATCAAATACAAGCGTTCATGAGGTCTAGATACCCTTTGTGACCTGCGGAGTGTGTGTGTTGAAGGTTCTTCCTCTATTTGAACTTCAGGTTCCTCCGTTGGTTCGTTGTTTTCAGGTTGGACTTCATCAAGTTCAACCTATCTATGATTACCACCTTCAGACAAAAATTCTACCTCTAGAAATTTTACGAAGCGAGCTACAAGTAAATTTCGATGCTCGGTATCATTGAACAGACATCCCTTCGTATTCGAATGATATCCCAAACCTTATCTTGCTGAGCCATCCTGACATAAGCAGGACAATCTCAAACCTTAACATAATTAAGATTCCTTCAAAAGCTGTGCAGCTGTTAAAAGAGAGTAACACTATAAATAATAGGACAAATTTGTAAAACTCAACATAGATCGGATCATATCCAATAAAGTTCGATTTCTCCTCTCAGACACTCTATTGTGCTGTGGAGTACCCGAATGAGTATATTGAGCGAGAATCTCATTCTCCTTCATATAATCAATGAACTCACCACTCATATATTCGTCACCTCGATCAGATCGAAGACATTTAATATATTGACCAGTTTATTTTTCTACTTCACTTCGGAACTCTTTGAACTTTTCAAAGGTTTCCGATTTATGATTCATCAAATAGACATAACCGTACCGTGACAGATCATCGGTAAAGGTAACGAAGTACGAATAATCACTGTGAGCAGTCTGACTTAGTGGACCACACACATCAGAATGTACGAGTTCCAGTAAGTTAGTGGCTCAGTGTCCAACACCAGAAAATGAGGCTTTGGTCATCTTACCTTGAATACATGATTCACAAGTTGGATAGAGATCAATGGTGAGATCTGGTATCAAATCATTCTTAACCAATTGGGTAAGGCGTTTCACGCCTATATGTCCTAGCCTCATATGCCAAAGTTCAGTATTATTAACTACAGGTAAACTACATTTATTAATCCTAGTATTCAAAATATCTCTAGAAGTATGCAATGTGTAATGTGTAATGACCATGCTCATTTGGACAACAAATGATCTGAATATTACGTTTATCATATAAATATAAAAAACAGTTCTTAATATTAACATGATAACCTTCTGTATCTAATACAAAAAGAGATATAATATTTGCTACACATCCTGGTACAACATAGCAATCATATAACAAAACGCTCTCACTCGGCAAGGGGATCTCGCATATTCCCATTGCAACTGCATCCAGACTCCCAAAACGCAACTGCATCTCTCCAGACTTCAGCTTCTTACTTTCTTTCAGCACATGCAACGAATTGCAAATGTGAACAGGACAAGCAGAATCCAAAATCTAGCTGGATGTAACAGCTTCACAAGCTAGTGAGATATCAATAACTGGAAAAATAAATGTATCTGATGTAGATGCTCTCTCTTTCCTTATCTGGGCAATATAGTCAGGACAGTTCATTTTCTAGTGCCCGACTTTGTTGCAATGATGACGTTTGTCTTCAGACGCCCTCTTGGGCTTAGCTATCTTTCCTTGCGGTGGAGGACCAAAACCCTTCTTCTTCTTATTCGCTTTCGTCTTCTTTCCCTTTGGCCTGGCCTGGGAAGAAGCAGAGAGTGAAGTAGTTTTCGGAGGGCGAGTCTGTACTCCATTCCTTAGGTCATCTTCCGTTGTGATCAGTATCCTATGCAGTTCATAGTAAGAACAGATAATTCCATTCATGTTGAAATACATAATGAATTGGCGATAAGAAGCTGAGAGCGAACCAAGAATGACACTCCTACCGAGAATATCATTAAGATGGAGATTATGTTGCCTCAGTTGTTCGATCAAATCGATCAAGTGAAGTTTATGAACAACAATTTATTCCTAGTTTATCTCCGATTCTTTTAATCTCATCATCATACTATACACATCTGACATTCCATAGTATTGCCTCTTGAGTTCCGATGCCAGTGAACTTAAGATGTATGATTTAACTTTTAAATCATCGTCTTTCCAAGCTTGGAAAACTTGTAGTTCCTCCGGTGTTGCGTTCTCAGACACAGCAATGGGCAACAGACCTTCAAACACATATCCCAACTTTTCGGATTCAAGGACAATCCTTAAATCCAAATCTCAATCGGCAAAGTTTTCAGCGCCTTTTAGTTTGTTCGTATCCAACATACGCGCAAACGGATTAGTCGATTATGCCGCCATCACAAATCTATCATATAGATTACGAAAAACAGTTAGCAGAATTAAACAGTTTCAAATAATATCTGTTGACGGTTGATTTTGGTCTCAGGGCAATACAAGAATATTACTCCCGAGACAATCCTCCCTCAATAATGAATTTGTTCGGTTAAGGGGGAACCAAAAGCAAATTTAGCAAAAGACAGATAAATACACCAATCAACAAGGAGATTTAACGTGGTTCGGCGGATCAGATCCCACCTACGTCCACAGGCACAAAACGAATGATACTTTTATTACTGAGATATGTTTCTCTGATATCTCTTGTGTTTACAAGTCTGATCGTAATGATCTTGATACTGATTCCGATGCCCTTACACACAATCTACCCTCCTATTTATAATAGTGCAGAAATCAGATTCCTTCTTTTACAAGGGTTCCCAGTCGAATCAATTTCCTTCTCCATAAGGATTCCTAATTTAAAACTACATTTACTTCTTTCATCCTATTAAGACACTGATTCATCAGTTCTCCCCATGAAAGTAGGATAATTTGTCATCTTATCCGCAAGAATATGATGTCTTATCTTCCTGAGCACGCCTCGCTATCTGGTCGGTCTTCATGAGGTCGGTCATGATGGTCCTTTGAACTGAGAATGCTTCTGCCGATCTGATAATGCCCGGTCTTCCGATCTCAAGTGTTCGGCCATTTACTCATGTGGTCGGGTCGGTATCAATGATCTTGACGAAGAAGGGAATTTACCTTTTTACCCCTGTCGTATTCCTTAAATAACATAGGTCCTGAAAACACCATCAACATCTGTCCCCTAGTTCTCAGTAACAACGAGTTTGCGAGTTGATACCAGGAACTATAAAAAAAGATGGTGTGCCGATGAATCCGTCGGTGGTCACTCCAGAAACCGCAGAGAAAAATGCATTGGCTGTAAATCTGGTCATTCCTGCCACCTTCATGTGATCAGTCAACGAGGATCCCGATATCTACCCGTGGAGAAAATGCTTTATCCTTATGCTGAAGACGATCGACTCGGTGGGACGTAACCCGACCCCGAGCTGAGAAGAACAATTGGCTCTGGGGGAATGTCACATCCCCAGACCAATAGAGCCGATTCGGTGGGACATAACCCGACCCCGAGCTAAAAGAAAGACTTGACTCTGGGGGAATATTACGTCCACAGTCCAAAGAAGCCGACTCGGTGGGACGTAACCCGACCCCGGGCTGAAACAAACATCGATCTCGGCGGTACAAGAGCAGACCCAAGCCGGAAAGAGACATCGGTCTCGGCGGTACAAGAACATACCCGAGCCGGAAAGAAACATCGGTCTCGGCGGTATAAGAGCAGACCCGAGCCGAAAAGAAACATCGGTCTCGGCGGTACAAGAGCAGACCCGAGCCGGAAAGAAACAAGTGGCCTCGGCGGTACAAGAGCAGACCCGAGCCGATTAACCAAGTGGCCTCGGCGGAACGAATCCAGCCCCGAGCCGATTAATGAGCGGCCTCGGTGGAACGAATCCAGCCCTGAGCCGATTAACCAAGTGGCCTCGGCGGAACGAATCCAGCCCCGAGCCGATTAATCTTTGGGACTTATTTAGAAGGGAAGTGAATCAACCTTTGAAGCCCTATTAGATTTGGCATGGGTGTCCCCTTGCCAAACCTAATGAAAACAAAAACAAAACTTTGGAAAATAAAATCAAAAAACGGGGGTGAATTAAAACTTATCCCAAAATAACAGCACGGATGCCTCAAAACAGCGTCCTGTTCGAGGCCTCCAAAACACAATTCTGAACCTTTCAATTCAGAGTCCCGGCGAACCAGGATTTGGATCAAAGAGCGTTCAAAATGGTAAGGGCACATCCTCTATACTTCATGTCTCAATGGAGCCTGTGTACTGTTTGAGGGCTCCTCCTTACAACGCTGGAGCAAGCATACGCTACGAGGGCACAATCCTTCCCCGTGCTATACCTCTTTTGGATTCGAATGATCAAAGGAATATGGATCAAAGAGTGTCCGAGACATTAAGGGCATATTCCTCCTTATGTTCGGTAACACTGGAGCAAGCAATCACCGCAGGGGTATCATCCCTCCCCGTGCTATGCTTCTCTCGGATCCGAATGATCAAAGAAATAGGGATCAAATAGTGTCCGAGACATTAAGGGTATGTTCCTCCTTATGTTCGGTAACACTGGAGCAAGCAAACGCTACGAGGGCATCATCCATCCCCGTGCTATGCTTCTCACAGATCCAAATGATCAAATAAGTAAGGATCAAAGAGTGTCCAAAACATTAAGGGTACGCTCCTCCTTATGTTCGGTAACACTGGAGCAAGCAAACGCTGCGGGGGTATAATCCCTCCCCGTGCTATGCTTCTCACGGATCCAAATGATCAAATAAGTAAGGATCAAAGAGTGTCTGAAACATTAATGGTACGCTTCTCCTTATGTTCGGTAACACTGGAGCAAGCAAACGCTACGAGGGTATCACTCATCCCCGTGCTATGCTTCTTATGGATCCATTGGGCAGGCAAAGTATGCAGGAATACAATCTCCGTAGCCGTAATTCCCAAATTGGCCAGACCAGCCACCTTACAGGGGCATTCCCTCCCCGCGATTACCAACCCGAGACATCCTTCATACACTTCACCCCTTGAACAACATGTAAGAACTCTCTCCACAACTTGTAACTCCCTGAATGCTGCATGAGTATCTTTTCCCATCTACCAATTCATACATTAGTGTTGTCCCTTCTTTGATAAGCTTTCATAAGAGAAAGAAACAGTGCTTCATTATCTGGGTTAAGCTCAACTGCCTTATCCAATATACTAATCTTCTTTTCAAGAATCTGTGCACGAACACCTTTTTTCAATTCCTTGCTCCCAACCACATCTTGGAAGTCCGCAAAATCCAACCAATCATTTACATCATAAGGATTCTCCCTCGTCAATTTATTAAATTCCTTAGTTTTATGCAGCACTTGATCTTCCCATGATTCTTCAACAACTGAATTATCATCAAAACCCTCATTTGACATTTCAGTCAATAACAGAGGTATAAACCCGTCATCATATTCACTAACCGCAAACCTTTTGGGCACAATAAGACGAACACGCTTAAAGTTCTTATGGTGCTCAAGAGCTGCATACTTTGCCGACCAATATCGACCACCAGATTTCACTTTACTATCCATTTCGTTATCATCATAATCTCCATCCAACACAGAACCACCCTTATTCGACCTACAAAATCCTTCTGAATAAAACCTAGACGACTTCTCAAGATCATAGGCCTTGTATCGTGGGACATCCATTCTGTAAAGACGACCGTAGACCAAATTATCACGGTCTCCATGAGAATCGAAGTAATAATCCTTAGATTTAGCTGAAACAAAAGAATCGAATTTATCTCCTCTCTCTTTGGATATCTTTCTCTTTCTCTTATTCTTCTTGTCTTTCTTCGTTCTTTGTCTCTCGTCATCGTCAGGCTATTCTTGGAGCAATTCGTATGAAGGCGACGGAGACGGCTGCAGTTGGTCATCATTTTCTTCATCGCCATCGTCGGAATCGTCCTTGTGCGTTACTGCTGCTTCTGATACGGCATCGTTTACAACGGATAGGTCGGTGGTGAAACTGTTGTTCGAGAGCCACTGAGGAGCGTTTTGATTGTGGGGAGAGAGAGGTGTTTGTACTGAAATCGAAGGAAACAGGGGAAAAAGCGACGGATTTGGCTTCGTTTCCCCCGCCTCCTCATTTTTTACCCATTTACAGTTGAAATCAAATTCCTGAAAGAGCTTCCGGTTTAGATGTTATTACTTCACTTTACTTCCTCCTTTGACTAGTTCCGGCTTCGAGTCTCTCATTATTCGCCTCTTCCATTCTCTCCAGTCTGTCCATCATGGATTTTAACAGGGCTTGATTTTCCTCTCTATCTTTCTTCATATTTTTTTTCCATCTTCTCCATCCAATCCGCTGTTGAACTCCCCAATGACTGGTGATTTCCACCTTCTGCCATCGTCTTACTACGCGAGCTGCTTTTTGTTAGAACTCCCCACAGACGGCGCCAACTGTTGACGGCTGATTTTGGTCTCAGGGAAATATGGGAATATTACTCCCGAGAAAATCCTCACTCAATAGTGAATTTGTTTGGTTAAGGGTGAACCAAAAGAAAATTTAGCAAAAGACAGATAAATACACCAATCAACAAGGAGATTTAACGTGGTTCGGCGGATCAGATCCCACATACGTCCACGGGCATAAAACGAATGATACTTTTATTACTGAGATATGCTTCTCTGATATCTCTTGTATTTACAAGTCTGATCGTAATGATCTTGATACTGATTCTGATGCCCTTACACACACTCTACCCTCCTATTTATAATAGTGAAGAAATCAGATTCCTTCTTTTACAAGGGTTCCCAGTCGAATCAATTTCCTTCTCCATAAGGATTCCCAATTTAAAAATACCTTTACTTCTTTCATCATATTAAGACACTGATTCATCAGTTCTCCCCATGAAAGTAGGATAATTTGTTATCTTATCCGCAAGAATATGATGCCTTATCTTCCTAAGCACGCCTCGCTATCTGGTCGGTCTTCATGAGGTCGGTCATGATGGTCATTTGAACTGAGAATGCTTCTGCCGATCTGATAATGCCCGGTCTTCTGATCTCAAGTGTTCGGCCATTTACTCATGTGGTCGGGTCGGTATCAACGATCCTGACGAAGAAGGGAATTTACCTTTTTACCCCTGTCGTATTCCTTAAATAACATAGGTCCTGAAAACACCATCAACAATATCGAAAATATTAACTAGATCATGGATTTTAATCTAAAAATGTCATTCCCACTAAATCATGCAATATTGTAATCCCCAAACAGACTACAAAGATTTAATAATTTAATTAAATATAAATAGTGAAATGTGTATCCCATGAATGTATTTCAGCTCACAGCTTTGGCACGTTCTCGCCTACGTATATTCATCAGGTAGACAACTCATTGTCAATCACTTAATAGTGACTCATGGGTTTCCGGTCCTTGTCACTTCTCGTTGTGACAGCTTTGGCACGTTCATAAGGAGGCGTACCGAGTTTGAACTCGTCAATGATAAACTCAAGTTACTTGCGTAACCTTGACAGCTTTGACACGTTCATGATTCCGTTTTTTCTTGAATTTATCTAGTATCAAATATACATCCGGCATAAATAAATTTCTATCGGCTACACCCTCGCAGCTTTGGCACGTTCTCAGATGTTGTCATAGAAAAGATATCCATTAACCGTATTGACAAGACAGACCATATAACATATATCAAATACATAATTAACATAAAACCTTATTAATTAGGGATTTTCCGCAAAAAGATGATTTTACTTTATTTAATCAAATTAAATAAATACATGCATGCATAAAGTAAAAATTAAATTAAACATTGAATTTAAAGGCATAATCACATCGAGTGTTCAGAATCAGACTCGCTCTAATACCATTTTATTGGGGTTTTATAGGGAATATCTGGTAACGCAGCGGAACGCGGAAAATCAAAATTTTCCGATTTCAATAATTTTTATTAGATCAATTAAATAAAATTATTTATTTAATTACCCAATACTTAAAAACTGAAAATTTAACCAAGAAATCATATTTCTTGAAATTTACCGTTTGACCCCTAAACTTTACATTTTATTCATTTTAGTCCTCAAATTGTCAAATACAATTTTGGATGATTCCAAATCAATTCTAAAATTATTTTCAACATATCCAACACATAAAAAATAAATTGCAACAAAAATCCCAATTTATTTCAAACTGCCAAACAACCCGCTATTTTTCAGTTTTTGCAATTTGGTCCATTTTTTTTCAAAACATGTCAAAATCAAATCCAATCAATCCAAAAATTAATATGCATCATATACATATCATAATACATTACATATATGAAAATCCCCAAATTTGGAAAGGGTTATGAACCCTAATTTTATAATTTCTTCAAATTGACAAATTACAACAAATTGAACAAATTCAATACTTTTTACAATCTTTGATGTACCAAACAAGTCTCACCATCATGAAAAAACTTAAGAACAATTCTAGGTCATCAATGATTGTCTTAGCAACTCTAGAATGGCAACTTGATTATCAAATAATCAAAAGAGACCTTAATAACCAATTATAAGCTCACTTTAATCCATATACATGCAAACATCCTTTAAACAAGTTCACAACCATTTAAACACAAACTAAAAGTGTAGAGACAACATCCTAGCAACACATGTTGAAGCTAAGCATGATAGAAATAATTTCTTAGTTGAAAAGTTTAAGAAAAACTTACAAAATCCAAATATTTCCAAGCTTTTTCTCTTTGGTTCTTCAACTTTGCTCTCAACCTTTTTGTTATGTTTTTGGTAACCTGTTTAACCTAATGTATGGAAAATGAAACAAAATAATTTATACTCACAAAAAATGCCCTTGGCCGAATTTGGGAGCATAAATAAATATCTAGATATTTTTTTTGTTTCATTAATTCATTAATCAACTTGTGTATATGATCATTACTTCATTTAACGATTTACAACAAGCCAAATAAAGCAACTAAAGTCATTTTCTAAAGTTATCATAACTAAAGATATTTATATTTTTAATTACTTTAATTATTTAATAATTAAATAATTATTTAAATATAAATATTTTAAATATATGTATTATATTTACTTTAAATATTCAAATACGTATATATTTATGATATATGTCAAATATCACAATTTGATATTTAATTAATGTGTATTTAATAAAATCATTCATTAAATACAAATACACATTAATTAGGAAATGACCATTAGGTCCATTTGCATGTATTTTTCGTTTAGCCTTTAAATGACTTATAAATAATCAGTATTATTCATAACAGTTGCCCTAGTGCTCTACGAGTAAATTTCACTAGTGAGACTCTAGATTCAGACATATCCGTCACGAAATCCAATTTTATGTCCATAATTTACCCACCCGTAAATTATGACGACCACAGATAAACTCGCTGAATCATACATGTCGAGGTCATGACATATGTTTAATTCCTCATTCACAGGTTTCCGGATATATCCCATAGATATAGATGTAAACGTCAAATCTCTATAGGGAAAATCTCGTCGACGTCTCTATTAGCAATCTCTAAAAAGAACACTTAAAACTTCCTTCTAAAGTATTCCACAGGCCCATGATTTTTTATCTGATTACTAATCATATATGGACTACCTATGCTCTGTACACAGAACTGCCAGATCCTATCTTGACACACACATGACACCCTGAGGATCTGTTCACACCCAACGAATATGTGGAGGTCTGATCTAAATAGATCGGTGACGTGACTGCCATCTAAGTGTGGAAGATGTCCCATGTGCCCACAGTGGTATCTCAAGTCGAAGAATCACTTATGCTACTCAACCCGAGAAGATTATTATTGACGTTGGTGTACCATCCATTAAGAATCTTTGGTGAGTCGTTCAGTGTTTATCCGCTATAAACACTTACACGTCTATATAAGTCTCCAAGACTGATGGTTCATTGAGAAACCATTGGAATCCAATATTCCAGTATACGACATGTACTGGTCTTAACGGGTTTACTTTACTGATCAAGTAGTGTAAACCTTGACCATGAACAGTCTAAGAATGACAATGTCATGATACAACTCAATGTCAGTTGCGACGCTTTTGCAACTGTATCATAACTAATCATCCTAAAGTCAATTACGTCTTTACCATATAAACAAATATATTATATTATAGAAAATGTTTATTTTATTCATAATAAAACGTTTACAAGAGTATTTACAAGGAAATACAACAGAGAATTGACGCTCTGAGCACCAACCCTAACAAAAGACCTGGTACATCATAATGCAGGTGATGCATATATTCCTACAGTTGATCAAAGCTTGAAATTGAATGACAGCATGAAGAAAATTTACAAAAGATTGAAGTTAAGATTACATATCAACTCTTACTAGTATATGCCATTGTTCGTGTGTGTCAAGATTATTGGATTATGTATGAAAAAATGATCATGTAAATTATAATAGTAATAGATTATGTTTCCTAATATATATCAACAGTGTCACTATCAATCCATACAAAGTTTATGAAAATATTTCAAAATTATATATATATGTCAAAAGATATCAAAAGTTACCACACATTATAGTAATATATATTCATAACACCAGTTTGCATAAAGTCATCTAAGCATTCTTGGAATTTGGGAGGATTATGAGGCATGTTCAACTATTGATGTCTAAGAATTCATAAATATACTCAAAGTACTCTTCATAACTTTCTGGGTATACATATGCAATAGAGAAAAATTTATGTTAGGGGTGAATTCATAATAATTTAACTTAAACTCAGTCTAAAAAAATAAAAGTAATGACCTGATTATTAGCTTTATTCAATAGGCATGCCCTGACATTGTGATGACTTCCATTACAAAATAAGCAGTTGATAGGGAATCTTCTAGCATGTCTCTTAAGCTCATTAAAAGATCGATTTCTAACTTTCTTTGGTCTGTCAATTTTCTTCATGACAACTGATAGATGTATATATAGTCTTCCATTTGGCTCCCATGTAAAAGTATCCGGAATAGGCTTAAACATAACCCCATAAGTATTTCTGTATGCTTGAGTAATAAAGCATTGGGGAATGTACTCATAAAAAGTATGTCTTGTATATAATATGTCTGCCATGCCATGAACACATGAGATTTCATAAATCTCCCATAACCCACAATCACAAATTCTACTCTCCAACTTAACAATAAACCTCATAGATAGATAATAAGTTTTGTCCATGACTTGGAAATTCAGTTTACCAGAAGGAACCATATTCAATTTCTATCTAATTTTGCATATCTCAGCTATGTTCTTGTTCACCTTCGGTGGAAATTTTACAGCCCACTTAGTCCCGTTATTGCTCCGCTGGGTCCATCTTTTCATAAGATTGGATATAATTTCTTCAAGCATAGTCATAAAAGGTTTATCTCTCTCATTCATGATCCAAATGTTGAAACACTTGGAAGCATTGTTTTCAACACAATCCATCTTAGAGTTTTTATCATAGTCATACATTGCCCATGTGTAATCAGCAAGTTCTTATTCCCACCAATTAAATGCCTCTAATTTTTCTGCTTTAATCAATTCCATTGTCACTTTAAATTCATGTGTGTTTGTGCTATCAGATGATTTTCAGAACAAATTTCTTAACTTAACCCCAAAATGAACATTAGAAAAATTTGCATACACATGCCTACAACATGTCCTATGATGATGTTGCAGGAATTGCATTGATAATCCCTTTTTGTCTGTCATTTATGAAGGTTACTTGTCTCTCATCATCCAAATATGTTTGCAAATGCTCAAGAAAGCATGTTCATGTATCAGTGTTCTCAATGTCACAAACACATAATTCCAAAGGGACAACCCCATTATTCGCATATATTCCAACTGCAACCAGTAGTACACCATCATACTCTCCCTTCAAGTGACATCCATCAATTCCAATAAAGGGCCTACAACCTTGCAAAAATGCATTTCTTTGTGTAAGAAAATAAATTTTTTTTTTAAATAATACATTTTCAAGATCGGTAACTCTATCACAAAGAAGTTTGCAGTATGCTCCCGGATCATCTTGGTGTATTGCTGAAGCATACTGATACAATTTTAAATATCCTTTTGAATGATCTCCTACAACATGTACACTTGCATTCGTTCTAGCCCTATATATTGTTAATTGTAATGCAAATATTACAAGTATTTATTGGTAATTGGGAAAATCCGAATTAGCCTCTGACTACTGAATCAGACCCTGTTGAGCAGACTCTGACCCTGATGAGCAGACCCGCTGAGCAGACTCTGAAGCAGACCCAACGGAGTGATTCAGACCCACGAGCGAATCAGGCCCTGATACAGACCCTGAAGATGCGTCTGACGGCAGACCCTGATGCGTCTGGCGGTAGACCCTGATGCGTCTGACAGAAGACCCTGGAGCAGACCCTAGAGATGCGCCTGACGACAGACCCTGATGCTTCTGACGGCAGACCCTGAAGGCAAACCCAAGCTTTGTACGTCTACCTCTGAAAGCTTTGTGCCTCGGGAAAGCGAGCCTCTGACGCGATGAAAGCGAGCCTCTGACGCTGATGATGTCGTCTGCCTCTGACCGAACCACTGAAGACAATGTTGAGTCAGAACCGAACCACTGCTTCTCTTTCCCGAGGCTTGTTGATGCCAACAATCTCCTTGAAATAAATTCGTCCCCTACCGATGGTGCAGTAGAACGTGAGACGTTTGTTTCCCAGGATGCAACGGAAAACAAACGAGTAAGGGCACCACCAAAACCCGTTCCCAATGAACCACTAAAGTGTTTGAGCTCTTCCCAAACAAAAACAAAGAAAACCGAGGACTGTTGTGTGTTCTGTGTGTATCGAATATCTCATCCAAAAAATGAAAACACTGCATGCCTTTTATAGAAGGAAAGTAAATATGCATGCCAATTAAATCTCATAAATGTGAGGCCTTTCACTTGAAGTAACCACCAACTTAATTTAATAAAATTAAATTAACTGTTATGGAACTTCAAAAGGCTTGGAAAAAATAAAGAGACTTGCAAAAATTGGCTAGGCCGGGCCCGCACATTTTGGTCCGACATTCGTGTAAGCAGGATGTGCGGGTGCACACGAGTCAGGCCTGATCGGATTTTGATTTGCACCCCCCTGCGCGCGCACATAGAGAGAGCCTCTATCCTTATAACTCTTACCCATCTACATATGAGCAATCATATATAAGCACAACTTCTCTCTAATAGCTTTCCCATGTGGGACAATCACATTTCTCTTTATTTTCCAACACCAATGGGTGAACTTTGAGCAACAATTTCTCATTCACCCAAGCACCATTTTAAGCATATGAATATACCATTTCGAACTACTCACGGAGGAGTATCTGAATCATTCAATAACAACCACTAACACGAAGTGGACCATGCTTAAAATTGTGCCTCAAAATGCTTACTCATAAGCATTTTCCAACAATCCCCCACATGAATGAAATTGGCGAAAAACGTCAAATAAAATTATTTTATAAAACATTTTATTTTGACCTAGAAGAGTTCAACGGTTCAACACCTGCATAGGATAGGTAGGCCTCAGCCTTTAAACCTTCCCTTGTGAAAATATATCTCATTTACTGGCTGACAGTGGACGCAATGTCATTGAACTGTATTGTCGTTCATGTAAATGGAAAACATATATCACATAGATATTTTACCTAACACATCTGAGTTCTCATTATTATGTTCATTTTGGCCATGAACATCTACCTAGTTCTGCAAGAGTTTCTAAGAATTGTGCCCCGTACAATTCCATTTGAAGCGGCCCTACTTCTCTCTCACATATGTGATTTCTTATTTAAGAGTATCTCGTAATACTCTGCTCGGATTCCCGATGCATAAGAATCATTAAAAGCCTTTGCTTAACCTCTATCCATACGAGCATCATTGTTTCATATCACTATAGGAATGGACTAGAGGGTAACCCCCCCTCCCCCCACAGTGAACCAATTATGTCTTTTACGAGTAGGTTGTCCCATTGAACCTAGATCTTGGGATCTCCAGTCAATAATTTTGGGTTTTCCTTCGTAATAAACATTTATCTAATGGGCTTTAGTCCCATTCCCCTCGATGATTTCACAACTAACTCTCTGTTTAACCTTTTGGTTAGCGGATCTGTAATGTTATCCTTTGACTTTACATAGTCAATCGAAATAACTCTAGTAGAGAGTAATTGTCTAATGGTATTGTGTCTACGACGAATATGTCTAGACTTACCATTATACATATTATTATGTGCCCTTCCAATTGCAGATTAACTATCGCAATGAATGCAAATTGTTGGCACTGGCTTAGGCTAACTTGGAATATCCTCTAGAAAATTTCGAAGCCATTCAGCTTCTTCAGCACACTAATCTAATGCAATGAATTCTGATTCCATTGTAGATCTGGCTATCACATTCTGTTTGGAGGATTTCCATGATATAGTTTCACCTGCTAGTGTAAACACATAGCCACTGGTAGACTTTGAGTCTTTCATGTCAGATATCCGGTTATCTTCCTCAATTCTGAGCTTAAGAACCAAGTCTTCAATGCTCATTTCTTTTCGCTTATGCTTTAGATAATTCTTGAAATCTTTCCAACCAGGTGGTAGTTTCTCACTTATCGAGGCTATTTGAAAGGATTCACTTAAAACCATCCCCTCAGCATGAATTTCTGCTAGAATAATCTGCAATTCTTGTACTTAGCTTAACATAGTTTTGGAATCAACCATCTTAAAATCTAGGAATCGGCCTACGATAAATTTCTTAGTACCGGCATCCTCAGTTTTATATTTTCGATCTAAAGATTCCCAAAGCCCTTTTGTTGTTTTCATTCCGGCGTACACACTGTACAAGGAATCACTTAGCCCATTCACCACATAATTCCTACATAGGAATTCAGAATGTTTCCAAGCATCGATCGCACTGATCACTTGGATATCAATCTCACACCCCGTGGGTACATGAGCATCTTCCTTTAGGAACCTCGC
>SKCR01047656.1:0-57298 GCA_019454045.1 Zanthoxylum bungeanum | reverse complement strand
CTGCCGTGACTTGCAAAAGGAGGAGCATAAATTTTTTGTTCTTCGTAGCATCCATCTGTTTTTGTGAGTATGATTCCGCCATTCTCCTTTGTGGTATTCACTTGTTTCATGACTTGATAATTGATCCTTGGACCTTAGAGAATCCAACAATGGTATCTTGAGCTAATATTGAGCATGAAATTGATTTAGGGTTAAAATTGGACAAAATTGATTTTGAGCATTATAATGAAATTGGATGAATTATTATGAATTGTATGCTTAATTGATGTTTAATTAAGGATTGATTAGATCAATTTGAAGAAAATTGTGTTTGGAACAAATTTCCCCAATTGGAGGCTTGGCCAAAAATGACATGAACCCTAATGTCTTGGTTATTTTGATTTTGATTCATTGGATGAGTTGGAAATCATTCGGGGATATTGATTTAATGTGAATTTTATTCAATTGGATGGATTTGTAATTTGGCTAATAAACCCTAAAAGCCGAGAGTTAGAGAGCCCTAAATTCTTGGTGATTTTTGTTTCGTTGATCATTGGATGACTTGAAATGATTTAGGAGTTGATTTAATGTCGATTGTGGAATTAATTGTATTGAAACCGAATCGGACACCAAAATCCCCTTCAATTGCCGAGAGCCTTAAGCATGTTTGGGTTTGATTTGTTTGAAATTGTGTTGGACATGATTTAATGATGATGAGCATGATTAATTAGGCTAATTGGTGTTTCGGAAATGTTAATGGGTAATTAATTATGCTATGCACTTTGTTAATTAAATTAAGAAATTGGATTTTTGGAATTTAATTAAATTGGGCCTATTTTGTAAATTGGGCTTTGGATGTTGTTATTGGGCTTATTGGGCTTGGTTGTACCAAGTTAGGTTTAGGCCAAATAGATTGGATCCAATTGGGCCCAAAACCGCCTCCATAAAGCCAAAATGCGACTTAATGGACCTTTAAAGTTTAATTGGGCCTAATGGGCCTAAATTGATTTCTGGGCTTATGGGGTAACTCTCGGATTGGATTTTAGTTATTCCGTTTGACCCGAGTTGACCAAAAGTCCAAGCCTCAAGAAATTAATTAAAAGCTCATTGGACTTTAATTAAATTGACGTTGGACGTTAATCGGGCTTTGAGACCCGTAACGATTAAATTTGGAATTTAAGTCGTAAAGGTTCATTAATAAAGTGTAGTATTTAATTTGGAATTAAATGGCGAATTAGTATTAAATACAAATTGAATTGGATTTAATTATGTAGTTTAATTTAATTCGAGAATTCGTACTTTGAGTACTTATTCGCAAAACGAGTTGACTCGATAAAAATCAAATCGTGTTTGAACATTAGATGGTCATTAATTATCAGATTAATTAATTGGATTAGATTGATTGATAACATGCTTGTGTGAATACATGATTGTGATGCATGAATAATGTATATCAGATGGATATTAGATGGGTGGGGGCAATTTTAGAAATTATTGTAATAAATTTGATTTATTAATTGGACCTGCGTGTCCAGCCTTATCACCTCCATATTCTTTGTATTCTCTTCTCACCTAGTCCCCTCAATGTAAATGAGGTTTCTTTAGAAGTGTAGTGTAACGGGTTTAGAAGTAATACATGTGCTAGCGGGAGAAAGAAAGTGAGAGATTTGATCTAGGATCAATGTTTAAAGTATCCATCCGCATATCATTATTATTTATTATACGCGCTTTATTATGTGTTTAGAATGCTGTTTAAGGGTGTATGATGATGAGACCTTAACAAAGATAATAAATTGGTTGCCAATTTGCACTCGAAAAACCCTCGCAAAATATTAAGCGTCTTTCCTTCCATTGAGTGATTCTCACTCAAGATCCGAGACTGGCATTGGCTTGTTGGCAAAAGTCAAGGCCTTTGTCCGTCGAGGATGTATTTGAATCACGAAGGCTTTGTTCCATATCGGTGTCTTGTCCAAGTTGTGGTTTGTTGGCCAAAGTCAATACCACTTCTTGTCCATCGACATTGATTACGAAGCTTTCCATGGTCAATGGGTCACGTTTGACTGGGATCACTAAGTTTGTTGTGCCAAAGCCAAGGCTTAGTTGATTCAGAGGAAATAGGTTAGGTAATACATTGGATGTATTGGCATATATAAGATATATGTTTCGGACTTGGATGTCCCCCTACTAGATCTTGGAATTGGATTGGATCCAATCGATCTTAGAGATCTACCTAGTTAATTATCATACAATTTGTTGGCCAAAGTCAAGATTGTGTGATATTTAACGGGATCCTAGCCCATTAGGAAACACGGTTTCGGAGGAGTACTCGACAGAGGGTTACAGGCTTGTCGAAAAATAATGGGAGGCAAGAATTGAATTTGCAATATTCGTTTAATTTCTTGCCATACGCGCTCAATCACAAATATCATTCATCAAATAAATTAAATGTTAGTTGGACTAATATTTAAATGTTGTTTTAATTAACAGTTGGACTGTATTCAAACTATTCATTATAGTGGATTTTTATAATTGGATTTAGTAATCAATATAATTGACTTTATCTATTAATTTATAGTTGATTAAATAGTTGGACTATTGTAATCATTATAATAAATAGTACCAAAATCGTTGATTAAATAGTTGGACTATTAAAATCAAGATTAATTGAAGATTGACATTTAAAACATAATCCTAGGGGAAAAATGTATTTAAATGACTTAATTTTCAAATTGGGAATAAATTTCAGGATGGTCCTAGAAAGAAACTAATAAGTTACTTTATTTGATAAAATAACATATTAAGCCTAAAGCCCGGAGTTAAGCAAATAGTAGAGCATAATCTTTGGAAGATTTATGTAATGATAACTTTAGTGCTTAATGTATGACTTTTGTTAGCCCTATGATATTAAGTGAGATGTTTGATGATCTTAATGTCTGTATGTATGTATTGATGTGTTTTGAAGTGAAATGTTCGAGGATAATGTTATGATATGTATTTTGAAAAGATCGATGAGTTTGATGACTACATATATGTATTGATTCATGTAATTGTATGAAATCGTAATGGTATGTGTATGAATGGATATCTTAACAGGTAAGTTTTTGTACATGGAATTATTGAATTGTTTAGGATAAATCGAGACTAGTTAAGAAGTAGTTTGAGAATAAAGTTCAAGACTATGTTTAGTTAAGTGAATCGACCATCGCATGTATGAATTTTGTTATCCCTATGATATTAAGTGAGATGTTTGATGATCTTAATGTATGTATGTATGTATTGATGTGTTTTAAAGTGAAATGTTCGAGGATAATGTTATGATATGTATTTTGAAAATAGTGATGAGTTTTATGGCTATATGTATATATTGATGCATGTAACTGTATGAACTCGTAATGGTATATGTATGAATGGATGTCTTGACTGGTAAGTTTTTATACAAGGATGTTTCCTGATAAGAATTCTGGAAACTAAGTATATTTCATTGATAAGTAAAAGACATGAAGATTGTTAAAAGCTATGGTATCTGAATTTGAAGTAATATGTATATTCATATGTTTCGTGTATATACGTATGTGTTTGACTATTCTGATGATAAAGCAGTGTTTGTCATGAATATAATTGTATGATAAATCATGTGGTGAGTTTGAGTTACATGATATATGTGCATACATGTATGTTTATTGGTTTATGATTTTTTGGTGTAGGATTTGAGCTGGTTAGGAATCCGTTCAGACTGAATTCACCTCATACCTATTCTAAAATAGGTAATGAGTCTCGTACGAGCATTGTATATGTAAACCATCCATATGTTTGTATTGTTTAACGATGTGTTCTTTGATGTACTGATTGTTATATGTGCTTCGTGTTGGACAATTATGACCCATAGCGTCACTATTTGTACAGATCACGGTGTTGTTGTACAAATTAACTATGTGACTAAGGAGATTGCACTCTTATCATTTGTGATTAGATCACCTAGATGTATAAATGATAGGAGATCCCTATGATTTGTTCCTGGTTTGAGAATGATATGAGACAGTATCAGTCCACGAAGGATAAATCATTAAATATCCCTAGTCAGAGCATTGTCGAGATTGGACATCGATAAATGCGTAAAAAACTAGTATTACACTTGTGCGTGTTGTGAGGGAAAAACGGCATAGTTCTCATATATTTGGGTATATGATACTCATGCAAGTGTAAGACAAGGTTGTGTTTTACCGATGGTACGGGAAACAACTTCACTCTGGTGTTGGTTTATTCTAGGGTCCCAAGATCAAATCAAGACATGAAATAATGCGTGAATACATCAACGGAGGTAGCGGAATACTCACATTGATCGGTTATGTCCATTTGAAGACGAATCAAGGCAAAAAAACGTACTGCCTTGCTCACGCCACTGCAACCAGTCCATGCTCACTGTCTTGGCAGTTTCGGGTCTCAAAACGAAGCTCCAAACTCCGTCGGATGAGTCCCGCCTCATGGGTGAACCTCCCTACCACCTTCGCAAGACTTGTAAGTGTGCTAGCACTTGATTTCTCACCATGAGAAACCACTCTTGGCTTCCCTTTGTTCACGCCATTTCTGGTTCCAAACCAGTAACTTGTTTCAGTTTGGGCGTGAGAGAAGAGAGCATTTTGAGAGAGATAAAATTGTATTGTGTAATTAATTTTTGTTACCAAAAATTAATTTATATTTATGCCATAATATTTATTAAATTAATAATAAACTTATGACACAAATCATGCAATGGCTTAGAGTGTCAAACACTCAATTTCCATGCAAGACCATAGAGTGCATTGTACACTATCTACATGCAATGCATTAGAATTAAATAATGCATAATATGACATGTGTCATGTGGGCCCCACACATTTCCAAATGAAAGTGGGCCCACGTGCACTCACGCGTTTGGGTTCGATATTTCCGAAATACTGAGCTTACGTCGCGACGTTAATTAAATCGAATAATTGTGGCTAGCGAAATTATTATTTACGTCGCTAACGAATTAATTCTAAATTAACTCGTTTGCCCGAATTAAAATCTAATTTTAATTCCGCGTCGAAATCTAATTTCGATTATTATATCGAATATAATAATTTTATCGATTAATTCCAAATTAATCGTTCTCTCTCTTTAGACGACATTTTATCCCGGATAAAATATCTCCGTTATTAATCCTAAATTAATTTTCTCTCTTCTTTTATATCCCAGATTATTCAAGAGTGCAAGTTGTGCGTCATCGGTGGATTATCGGGAAGCGACCCATGAGATCCCCGGATAATCTGGCAGTAAATACGGTCGTCGGAGTATCCGAATCACGTACGTACCAAGTACTACGTTCTACCGATTTACGAGACAAGGTCGACTCCTAGCAAAGCACCAAGTCTTCCCAAGTTCTCCGGACATATTCATCAAAGAATATCTAGATCTGTATCAAGCGTAGTATACGATTGTATTGTGCATATCGGCCCAGTATCGGATAATCACGTGCTAGGGCTGGGGCTGGATGAAGTGTCTGCCCCGTCCGAAACACATATCGGATGTCTGGTAACTAGTCTCTATAATCGGATATTCATGACCTGGTCATAATATCACGATTGGATGCGCATCACTTAAGAGCACTAATACCGTATCCTGCGTGACATCATCTCCATTATGACTGGAGTGACACTTCCGTCTTGACATCACATCCAATACACTACGATTCTCTGATAAACCCAAAAGTGGTGTACACAGAACCCGTTAAAGTCCCCCACCACCAAAACCAAAGTTTACCGATTGTCGTAAGTATTAGCGATGCAAGTCTCAGGTTAAGACTATACACACCTACCTTGATTTCGGCCTCCCATAGACACCTAGTCATAATACCAATGGGATTCCGAAGGGTCTATCCAGAGCGAAGCTGTTTCCCGTACCATCGGTGAAACACGACCTCCTATCGCACTTGCACAAGTATCCAATACTTATATATATGAGAACTATGCCGTTGTGCCCTCACAACGCGCACAAGTGCAATACTAGCCTATTCCGCATTATCGATGTCCAGTCTCGATAATACTACGGCTAGGGATATTTAATGATTAATCCTTCGTGGACTGATATTGTCTCATATCATCTCAATCCAGGAACTAATCATAGGGACCTCTCTTATTTATATATCTATGGTGATCTAATCACAAATGACGAGAGTGCAATTTCCTTGTTACATAGTTAATTTGCTACAGCAACACAATGATCTGTGCAAATAGTGACGCTATGGGTCATATTATCCAACAATCTCCCACTTGGCACATAGCCAGTCACTCGAGTGTCCTACACCCGAACTATGTAGGTTCGCTCAAATTGCTGAGGAAAGGTTTTCGTCAGCGGATTTGTTCGATTATCGTTTGACGCGATTTATACGATCATCACATCGCCACGATGTATGATCCGAACGAATCAGATGATATAGAAGTATATATCTGGATCGTCGATGAGACCTTTAATTCCTTAGCCTGTGCTGACGCCTAGCTCAGCTGCTAACAGAACTATATCTAATCTAATTAGATTTATTATCGATCCAAATGGCTTCTATTGCTGCCTCAGCTGCAGCAATAATCCGCATTTGTTGTTTATCCGGCAACAGTTATCTTGCTTGGAAGATTTCCAGCTCACTGTCCCGTTATTCAAACTTTATAGTAACAGTATTTAAATGTTTGGAAACTTGCAGCAGTGATCCCAGTCACTTCAAGTTCTCCTTCTCCATAGTTTAAGATATCATCTTTAGTTCTCAGAGATACTAACAGATGTTCTTAACTTCAATCCAGTGACTATCACTTGGAGTGACCCGATTGTGACTCCATATGCTCGAAGCGTATGAGACACCAATACAAGTACATTTTAAATGTACAATTTCCCAGAGAGTGTTACAACTCCAAATCTATCCCAGTAGATCTTTATTCCTTGAATAAAGGTTGTTACTCCCCAGAATTCTACGGAGAATTTCTATTGAAAGCCAAGCTTTCAACAATAGCTTTATGGGAATTTCACTGTCAGTGGCTCTCCCACTAACCTCCTTATATACACAAGAATTATTTCGTTTTGAGTCAAATCATAAACCATTATGATTATTTCAAAACGACAGTTCCAAGAACCTTATGCTTGCATTGATCCAAACATGGATCGAATAACCCGCAAACCTTGTTTGTCGGTTATACAAAATCGTCAGGATGTTGTAAACATCCTCCAAAAGGTTTCCTTTCAGGAAAGCGATTTTGATTTATAACTGACACATTTCATAAATGAAATATACAGTTATTTTCAAGTATCTTCAAAATGGATTTACCATGGCAACAGGTAAAAGGTTGAACCGTTATTAACATAATGTTGATAACGATACCTTTCCGTCAAAAGCTAGCTTTGCACGTTGGTAAGTTGCCTTCCATGTATGTCTTCCTTGAAGACTTTAAATGTACCATAGGCACAATGCCTTGTAGTACAACAACTAGTATCCAAAAAGTTGTTATACATGGAATCCATTTCGAATTCATGGCACTTTGCCATAGCAGGGAGCCGATACCTCGTATCACTTCCTCAAAACGTAGTCGGATGGTACACCTCCATAAGATTGACATCATTTATGATGTTAGATCCATACCCTAGGTTGTTTTCTGACTCTATCCGATCTACAAGTTTCTTGTGTATTTGAAGATTAATGGTATAGATTCATCATAGATGAACTATTTGTGTTCCATTAAGGACTTTGTGCCTTGAACAGTATTACTCCAATTTTCATCGAGTATCACTATCCTCCCACTGACCACTGCATATCGGTATTCCTCTCAGGAAAACCGCATGGTGAGCAACAATTACATTGTTCTCATGTGGGATTTATAAGTACTATATTTAAGGTTTCCCTTAGGATAACCTATATTGGCACTTATCCAATTTGGGTCCTTAGTTTGGTATCAATCAAACGTTATGCCTGGCATACCCAAATTATCAGGAATGAGAAACCTCGTTTCTTCCCTGTTCATATCTTATATGATATATGTCAAACAGATTTATATGGAACCTTATTCTAAATAAGTTTTGCACTGTCAATACATATCCTGTTGAAGGAAATAGTAGCTCAGAGCGACTCGTGATAAACCTTATCATGTCCAACAAAAATTCGGTTTTAGTTCGGACACACCGTCTAACTGACGTGTCTCGAGAGGAGTCCTCATCTGAAAGAATGCCATACTCTTTCATGTACGTATGAAACTTACTGCTTAAGTATTTTCCATTACGGTATTACCGTGGCGGAATAATACTATAGCCGATCTGTTTGTCTACTTCGTGTCGAAACTCTAAAGTTTCCGATCTGTGTTCTTCAAAAGAAACACATAACCACAACGTGATGTCACATCCGTTAAGGTCACGAAATATTCATGTTCACATCTAGCCTAGCTAGATAGATATGGGCCCACTTACTTCACCATGAATAGGGCTAACAGATCGGTGGCCCTTTTACTATTACCAAGTAACCAAGTAAATAGTATTTTAGGTATTTACCTAATAAACTAGATTCGCAGACCTTATTTGAATAGTCAAATCAGTCCTAGTACCCACTCTTAAAAAAGTGTAGATATACGAGTCTTCTTTAATTGTGTCTCCTAGACAACAATGCCACAAATAAGTCTCTATTGATCAAATCAATTTGAGCTATTTATTTGTCATTTTATATGTTTGAGATTTTATTTATATTCAAAATATAAATTCTGTTATTTACATCCAATGTATTTATCTCAGTATCATCTTTATATAATGAAACACTTTAGTGTTCTAGAATATAAAGGTTTTATCTGCATCGGATTAAACACTGATATAGAGATAATGTCTCTAGTTAAACTAGTTACATAATAACATTTCCTAATTTAAGTACATACCCAAAGGGTAGTTCCTAAACTTAGGTATCTACGGTCGAAACAGCGACTTTCGTCCCGTTTCCAATTCGCAGAGAAATCTCGGCTTGAAGCCAGTATCCAGCTCACAGCGGATTCTGAACGTCAATACATATATGTATTATGTACCATACTAAGTATTTAAAATCCAATTTTAATACTAGTAGTGAACATAACTTTGACAAATATTTTTAAAGTTAGAGCTTCGCCCTTTCTTTAATTCTTTTGTGTCTTCCATATCCAAATGGTAGTCACTTTGGGATATGTCAATTATCTTTTCAATATTTCACAAACCTTTGGGAAAGCCTTGGGTTTCGGAATATCGAAACGATGTGCACCTTGTGCTACATGCCCAATTGCAACTTTGACTTTTCTCCACTAGAATAGTCAATTAATTCTCCAAGAATTATTAATTGCAATTTTAATACTTTTAAATCTAAAGATAGATTTATTATAAGTATATTAATTAAGCACTAAAGTCATCATCACATAAATCTTCCAAAGACTTTATGCTCTACTATTTGCTTAATAATGAGCTTAGTCATAATAGTTATTTTATCAAATAAATTAACCTATTATTAATTCCCAATTGAAAATTAAATCATTTAAAACATTTAATCCAAGATTATATATTTAAATATTCAACTTTCAATTCTTTCATGATTTTAATAGTCCAACTATTTAATCAATTTTAATAAGGTACTATTTATTATAATGATTACAATAATCCAATTATTTAATCAACTATAATTTTAATATTGATTACTATAATCCCATTATAAAATCAACTATCATTTAATTCAATTATATTGATTACTATAATCCAATTACAAAATCAACTATATATTGAATGAGTTTTATATAGTCCAACTATATATATTTTTAAAACAACATAAAATATTAGTCCGACTAATACTTTTAATTAATATGACGAGTAAAATAAAATGAGCGTGTTTAGCGAGTATTCGAACGAATGTTGCAAATTCAATACTTGCCTCCCACTATTTTTCGTCGAGCCTCTAACCCTCTGTGGAGTACTCGGGAAACCGTGTTTCCTAGTGGGCTAGGATCCTATTAAATAACACACAACCCTGACTTTGGCCAATAAAAAGCTGTATGCTATTTAACTAGGTAGATCTCACAGATCAATTGGATCTCATCCAATTCCTAGATCCGGTTAGGTGGACATCCAAGTCCGAAACATATGTATAATGTCAATGTATCCATTACATTTTCCTAACCCTATCCTCCGAATCATCTAGGCCTTGGCTTTGGCCAAAAACAAACCTAATGATTCCAGTTAAGCGAGACCCATTGACGAGGAAAGTTTCGTAATCAATGTCATTGGACAAAAAGTGACCTTGACTTTGGCCAATAAAAATCACGATTTGGACAAGACACCGATATGCAACAAAACTCTCATGATTCAAGTACATCCTTGATTGACAAAGGTCTTGACTTTGGTCAAAAACAAACCAATGCCAACTTCGGATCTTGAACAAGAATCATTCATGGAAGGATATTTGCTTAATATAGATTGAGGGATTTTCGCGTGCAAATTGGCTACCAATTAATTATCTTTGTTAGGTCTCATCATCATACACCCTTAAACATGCATTCTAAATACATAATAAAGCGAGTATGAAATAAAATAATAATGATATGCGGATGGATACTTTACACATTGATCCTAGATCAAATCTCTCCCTTTCTCACTCAAGCTAGCACTTGTACTACTTCTACCCATTACACTACACTTCTAAAGAAACCTCATATTCATAGAGGGGAATAGGTGAGAAGAGAATACAAAGAGAAAGAAGGTGATAAGGCTGGACACGCAGGTCCAATTTAATAAATCGAATTTATTACAACAATTTCTAAAATTGCCCACCCATCTAATATCCATCCGATATGCATTATTCATTCAACACAACCACGTATTCACACACATAAGCATGCTATCAATCAATCTAATCAAATTAATTAATCTGATAATTAAGTGATTATCCAATGTTCAAACAACGATTTGATTTTGTTCGAGTCAAACTCGTTTTGCGAATAAGTACTCAAAGTACGAATTCATGAATTAAATTAAACTACATCATTAAATCTAATTTAACATGTATTTAATACTAATTCACTATTCAATTCCAAATTAAATATTGCACTTTATATTAATAAACCTTTTACGATTTAAATTCCAAATTCAATCGCGTCGGGACTCAAAGTCCGATTAACGTCCAACGTCAATTCAATTGAAGTCCAATGGGCTTTAACTAATTTCTTTAGGCATGGGCTTCGGCAACCAAAGCCCAATAGTGGAATCACCCAAAATGCCTTAGAAATCCATTTCGGCCATTAGGCCCAATTAAACATTAAAGGTTCATTAGTCGCAATTGGGCTTTATGGTTAAGGTTTTGGGCCAATTGGATCCAATCTATTTGGCCTAAACCAAACTTGATAAATCAAGCCCAAAAGGCCCAATTACAACAATTCAAGCCCAAATCCAATTTAAGCCTAAATAATTAAATTACACTAATCCAATTACGCAATTTAATTACCTAAAGTGCATTATATGATTAATCGACTAAATCAATATTTCCGAAGCACCAAATTAGTCCAATTAATCATGCTTAATTCATTATCATATGTCCAACACACAAATTGAAAATCAAACCCATATAAACATGCTCATGCTCTCGGCCAATGAGGGATTTTGTGTCCGATTCGGTTTCGATCCAATCGAACCTACAATCGACATCAAATCACCATCCGATTTGATTTTATACACATCCAATGTCACAAAATCAAAAACACCAAGACATTAGGGCATACACCAATTCGTCCATGGAAAGGAATTGGGGTGGGGTTTTTGTCCAATTCGAAATCCAATCCAATTCGATTCAAATTAACGTCAACCTAATCGATTCTAACTCATCAAATGAATCAAAAATCAAAAAATCCAAGATCCAAAAAATCACAAACCATTCGGCCAAGGCATTAATTTTGGGGAAAATAATTCCAAATCATTTTTCATCAAATTAGTCCAACCAAAATGAATTTAAACATGTTATAAGCATACTCAAACAAGCAATTTATTCAAATCATGCTCAAATCACATTTACCCAAATTTTAAAACCCTACAAATTTCATGCTTGCAACATTAGCTCATGATGCCATTGTTGGTTTATTCTAAGGTCCCAAGATCAAATCAAGACATGAAATAATGCGTGAATACATCAACGGACGGAGGTAGCGGAATACTCACATTGATCGGTTATGTCGATTTGAAGACGAATCAAGGCCAAAAACGTACTGCCTTGCTCACGCCACTAAACCAGTCCATGCCACTGTCTTGGCAGTTTCGGGTCTCAAAACGAAGCTCCAAACTCCGTCGGATGAGTCCCGCCTCATGGGTGAACCTCCCTACCACCTTCGCAAGACTTGTAAGTGTGCTAGCACTTGATTTCTCACCATGAGAAACCACTCTTGGCTTCCCTTTGTTCACGCCATTTCTGGTTCCAAACCAGTAACTTGTTTCAGTTTGGGCGTGAGAGAAGAGAGCATTTTGAGAGAGAGATAAAATTGTATTGTGTAATTAATTTTGTTACCAAAAATTAATTTATATTTATGCCATAATATTTATTAAATTAATAATAAACTTATGACACAAATCATGCAATGGCTTAGAGTGTCAAACACTCAATTTCCATGCAAGACCATAGAGTGCATTGTACACTATCTACATGCAATGCATTAGAATTAAATAATGCATAATATGACATGTGTCATGTGGGCCCCACACGTTTCCAAATGAAAGTGGGCCCACGTGCACTGACGCGTTCGGGTTCGATATTCCGAAATACCGAGCTTACGTCGCGACGTTAATTAAATCGAATAATTGCGGCTAGCGAAATTATTATTTACGTCGCTAACGAATTAATTCTAAATTAACTCGTTTGCCCGAATTAAAATCTAATTTTAATTCCGCGTCGAAATCTAATTTCGATTATTATATCGAATATAATAATTTTATCGATTAATTCCAAATTAATCGTTCTCTCTCTTTAGACGACATTTTATCCCGGATAAAATATCTCCGTTATTAATCCTAGATTAATTTTCTCTCTCTTCTATATAATCCCAGATTATTCAAGAGTGCAAGTTGTGCGTCATCGGTGGATTATCGGGAAGCGACCCATGAGATCCCCGGATAATCTGGCAGTAAATACGGTCGTCGGAGTATCCGAATCACGTACGTACCAAGTACTACGTTCTACCGATTTACGAGACAAGGTCGACTCCTAGCAAAGCACCAAGTCTTCCCAAGTTCTCCGGACATATTCATCAAAGAATATCTAGATCTGTATCAAGCGTAGTATACGATTGTATTGTGCATATCGGCCCAGTATCGGATAATCACGTGCTAGGGCTGGGGCTGGGATGATGTGTTTGCGCCGTCCGAAACACATATCGGATGTCTGTAACTAGTCTCTATAATCGGATATTCATGACCTGGTCATAATATCACGATTGGATGCGCATCACTTAAGAGCACTAATACCGTTATCCTGCGTGACATCATCTCCATTATGACTGGAGTGACACTTCCGTCTGACATCACATCCAATACACTACGATTCTCTGATAAACCCAAAAGTGGTGTACACAGAACCCGTTTAAAGTCCCCCAACCCCAAAACCAAAGTTTACCGATTGTCGTAAGTATTAGCGATGCAAGTCTCAGGTTAAGACTATACACACCTACCTTGATTTCGGCCTCCCATAGACCACCTAGTCATAATACCAATGGGATTCCGAAGGGTCTATCCAGAGCGAAGCTGTTTCCCGTACCATCGGTGAAACACGACCTCCTATCGCACTTGCACAAGTATCCAATACTTATATATGAGAACTATGTCGTTGTGCCCTCACAACGCGCACAAGTGCAATACTAGCCTATTCCGCATTATCGATGTCCAGTCTCGATAATACTACGGCTAGGGATATTTAATGATTAATCCTTCGTGGACTGATACTGTCTCATATCATCTCAATCCAGGAACTAATCATAGGGACCTCTCTTCATTTATAAATCTATGGTGATCTAATCACAAATGACGAGAGTGCAATTTCCTTGTTACATAGTTAATTTGCTACAGCACACACAATGATCTGTGCAAATAGTGACGCTATGGGTCATATTATCCAACATCTGGATAGACCCCCTCGGAATTCCATTGGTAGTATGACTATGTGTCTATAGAAGTCTGAAATCAGGGTAGGTGTATTTGGTCTCTTAACCTGAGACTTGCACCGCTATACTTGCGACAATCAATATATTTTGGTTTTGGTCGTCCAGGGCCTTAACCGGTTTCTGCGTACGCCTCTTCTGGGTATATTGAGAATCGTAGTGTATTGGGTGTGATGTCAAGATGGCAGTATCACTCCAGTCATAGTGGAGATGATGGTCACGTAGGATATGAGACTGGTTCTCTTAAATGCTGCAGCTATCGGGATATTATGACAAGGTCATGTATATCCGATTATAGAGACTAGTTACCAGACATCCGACATGTGCTTCGTACGGGGCAGACACAATTCCAGCATTAGGCCTAGTACGTGATCATCTGATACTGGATCGACATATGCAATACTACGTATACTACGCCTGATATAGATCGCTTATTCCTGTAAGCATATTTCTGGAGAATTGGGTAGGCATGGTGCTTTGCTAGAAGCCAACCTTGTCTTGTAAATCGGTAAAACATCGTACTTGGTACGTACGTGTTCGGATAGTCCGACGACCGAATTTACTGCCAACATATCCGGGGATCTCATGGGTCGCTTCCCGAAGATTCACCGATGACGTATGACTCACACTTTTATTAATCTGGGATTAATTAGAAGTGAGAGAAAATTAATCTGGGATTAATTACGGAGATATTTTATCTGGGATAAAATATCCATTAAAGAGAGATAACGATTAATTTGGAATTAATCGATTAATTAATATATTCGATATATTAAACGAAATTGTATTTCGACGTGGAATTAAAATTAGATTTTAATTTGGGCGAACGAGTTAATTTAGAATTAATTAGTTAGCGATATGAATAGTGATTTCGCTAGGCATAATCATTTCATTGCGAACCCGAGCTCGAGATTGTTTGCGAGTGCATTCGCATTTCGAATTTGAGTGCGGCACGCAAGTCAAATCAAGCGTCAAATCATTAGTCACATCAAACGTCAAATCACATGTCACTTCGAGTACGATGACTGTATGTATGTCTGAGTGTATGTATGTGTATGATAGAATTCTTAATATGTATGGACTGTGTATTCTTATGTGAAATGAATGAATGATTTGAAAACTAATGTGAATATCAAATGTTATAAAGCATGTTTGTTAAGTTGTATTGGTATGTATGTAAATATGTAAGAACTCTGAAATTGTATTTGCATGTATATAAGAGAAGTGTGCGACGGTATGTGCGAATGTATATGAATCCAGAGTGTTAAGCTATTGTAAGGTTACAGTAATTGAAGAAAGTTAAAGATGGTTTGTTTTGGTATTGAAGATAGTTTGTAATCGAATAGAAGAAAGTTTGTTTGGTTTATCGATTTGATGATATTTCAAAGATGTGAATTCATAATAAAGTTTAAGAATGTGACTTCATGTTTCTTGTGATTGAAATGGTTTCGATGTAAAATGACATATTTTGTGATATTTGTACTGATGTCTTGTGTGATTTGGATGTTTAGTTAATAGATTGGTATATATTTGAACATGTAGATATGAGAATTTGACATGGGTAAAGTATAAATGATAATAACAAGTTAGTAAATTTGAACTTGTAACAATTTAATAATTTTGATAAACTGCTGATATGTTTGTAGTACTAGCGTAGTTACTTACTGAGCTTTATAACTCACACAAAACCGGTTTGATAGTTTTACAGGTTGGCTTCTAGATTGGTAAACCCATGACAACTTTGGAAGCCATGCTTGAGATGTGGATCACCCAAGCGGCATGCACCCTCACATGTGTCCTGGGCCAAGTCCTAGAGGTTTAGGTTCTTTTGTTATTATGTTGTTTTCGTGCTGAGCACGCTAGTTTGTATTAATAAGATAAAGATTTGATTTGCATGGATATTATGGGCACGGAGCCCTTAAGTGTTGATTGATGTTGTGGGCACGGAGACCTTAAGTGTTAATTTTGATGTGTTTTATGTGGACCTGAGGTCATTTTATTTGTTTGATGTTTCTTAGATTTCGTTTTGATGTTGAACTATGATCCAGGTTGTCTAGTTTTAGAATACATCATGCCTGATTTTCTATAAATTTGGAGGCTTATGGAGATGGGTTATCACTGTCTCCTGCCGGTAGCTCCCTATCTCTGGCGGGGTGTTACATTTGTTAGGGTTGGTGCTCGGAGTGCCAATCCGGATCGTATTTATGTCTGATTCATGAATACAAACAATTCCTTTTTCCATAATATTACTTATTTATGGTAGTACTTCTTGCTTTTATATACATATTCGATCTAATTACGATTAGATTAAAGCTAAATATGATTTAGTGATATGTATATATTAGAAAAATATCCGATAATATATTTGTAGCGCGCAATTAAAAGTAATTTGTAATTGATATTGGGAAGTGTCACTACTAGAAGTATTTTATCAAATAAAGTTCCTGGTCAAGATTTACTGACACAGATCGGTTAGTAAAATCCACTGAGACCAATACATGTCGTATATCGAGACTTGGTTCGATGGTTTATCCCAATGAACCATAAGTTTTGGGAGACTCGTGTAGACGTGTAGGTGTTTATTTGATAAACAGTGAATGACTCACCGATGATTTCCTAATATATGGTACAACAACGTCAATAAGAATCTTCTCGAGTCGAGTAGCATAGCGGTCCTTCGACTTGAGATACCACTGTGGATATATGAGTTATCCTCCACACTTTGATGTCAGTCACTGTAACGGTCGGTAGTCTCTAATATTGTTGCATTGTAGTACTGTTACATCGCGGGAGGAGTATTACGTAATATAAATTATGTTCGAGCATATATACATTCATGGAATAACTTTGGTGATAAACGGTAAATTCTTCGAAACTTCGATGGGAAATTCTATAATATTCCACTCCGGACAACCCATGGTATTTGGGTCGTAACTTTCTCTTACAAACTCATATTTTTATGAATTTTTTATCGTCGGAAAGCTGAGATCGAGATCTACAACTTTCGTGTTGAACATTATTTTAAATTCGATCAGAAGTAAGCTGAAAACGCAAGTCAAAAATCTGGATGAATAGTACCACAGACTTATCTAGAAAAGTCTCTAATTTTCACCTAATTTCTACATTTTTCTACATTATTCCAAATATCAAATAACCCCTTGTATATAAAGGAATATTATTCACCAATTCATAAAATTAGAACAAAAATAAAGAGAAACAAGGAAAAATGTGGAGAAGAAGGGAAAGAGGAGAAGAAGAAGAGAAGAAGAAGAAGAAGAAGAAGAAGAAGAGAAAAAAAAAGAAACAAATAAGAGGAAAAAGAAACAAAGAGAGACTTGGTAACCATGGGAATTTTGGAAGATGAAGAAAATACAAGAAATAAGGTAAGATCATTTTGACCCAAATCTTGGATTTTGAATTTAGATAGTATGAATGATATGATGATGATAATAACATGTTTGGGATTGTACTTGATGAGATAATAGGCATGAAGTTGATTATGTTATTAGTTGTCTCAACTTTTGAAAAACCCTAAGTGTTGAGCTAATAGGGGTTATGAGATTAGAAGATTAAATTTGGAATATGAAGTATGCATATTGAAGTTTAAGAAGTTGTGTGAGTAGTGGTGGTGATGTGTGAAGTGTTTAAAACAAGTTAAACATAGAAGGGTTAGTTTAAGGCCTTGAAACTGGCTTTGCGTCGCGACACCACGCACTTTACGTCATGACGCATTCTGGAAAACAAGCCCCAATTCGGTTCTGTCTTGTACAAGTCGCAATGTTCGTGGATTTAGGTCGTGATACGAACCAAAACCATTTTCCAGGACATATTTTTTTACCAATTCAGTTTCGACTAAGGATATTAGCGGTCACCCAAAAGACTTCTTATCATCATTTATATACGCATAAATTACACTGAACTAGTTGAAAAACCCTTGTAGCGAAGATAGTTTCGAAATAAGTTCTACGATATGTATTCTAACTAAATTGCCCATTAAAAGTTATCGCATTAGCCACAAATCCTTTCGGCGCAGTGACATTACGCCAGCCGAATTCCAAACCTATGAGTGGACACTCTTGACCGGTGCGTAATCACACACGTATAACGCAAGCGCGTGTATCGTTCAAGTAGTATAAAAGTATCGATCCCACGAAGACTTCAAACCTTTTGTTATTAATTTATGAAGTTAAATGTTTACAAGTATCTAATGGATTGGTTGTTTGATTGGGTGGTGACTTTAAAACTTAAAACAAGTAAATAAAATTGCTTGAAAGTATATTGAAGAAAATTCAAATTTATAAAACTATCCAGGGTTGTGAATCCTTCCAATATCTTTTTTAAAAGATGAAGTGGTTATTTTACGTTTGTGTAATATATTGGTCTATTAACCTGGAACACGAAATTATGTAAAAGCCTCTTCCGATAGTCAAATACAAATACCCAATATAACCCAATTAATCATATTCCTATGTTAACCAAGTTATCTGAATTCATTAAGATTAAGTTCCAATTATGGCTACCCCCGCCCGACAGGTATATTCCTATCCCGTAAGGAAATATATTAAAGGGTTATCTATCCTCAAGGAAGATCGTGGGCAATTGAGTCAAAGGTCTTTAACCTAAAATCTCTTTTCCAAGTTCATTTTAAGTTTACCGAATCAATATTATTAATGGCCAGTTAACAAGATGCATTAAGACTAAGGCTCAATAAATAAACCTTTATATTACCCAAACCATAATTTAACCCCTTATAAACCGGTGATATTGGACTTCATCACAACCCCAGATAACTGGTTTAGTTACTACACATATTTACGGGTAGTAAAAACTGAAATAAAATAAAAGACATAAAGTAAAATGCTGAAAAGTAAATTGCTGAAAAGTAAATGACGGAAAGTAAATGCTGAAATTAAATACTGAAAATTAAATGCCGAAAAGTAAATGATGAAAGTAAATTACTGAAAAGTAAATGCTGAAAGTAAATTGCTGAAAAGTAAATGCTGAAAAGTAAATGCTGAAAGTAAATTGCTGAAAAGTAAATGCTGAAAGTAAATTGCTGAAAAGTAAATGCTGAAAGTAAATTGATGAAAAGTAAATAAAGTAAAAGTACAATAAAAGAAAATGATGAGGTTAGAGGATCCAGTTTTATTACTACTATTTTAGATATCTCCCTTAATATAATATATTAACTTTACATGATAATTACCAACCATCCATATAGGCGGTATCCATATTAAGTCAAATTAATAATTAATTACCAACCGACCAATCAGGCGGTATCCAGTTTAGTTAGGTTAAAACCAATTTAAATAATTACCAACCGACCAATATGACGGTATCCTCGTTAAGTCAGGTTTTAACTAGTTTATATATTATAATTAGGGGAGATTAATCTAAATAGCAATAATAAAAGCTTTACATTTTACCCCAGCAAGGGGGAGTTACCTCATCATTGCTGAAAAGTAAAAACTGAAAATTAAAGAAAGAAAAGTATTGTGCGTAAAAGTAAATTGCGGAAAGTAAAAAGTGAAAAGTAAAGAAAAGAAAGTGCGAAAGTGGAAATTAATTACTGAAAGCCGTAAATAAATAAACAAGATACAATCTTCTTAGTATTCTTAAGGAATTCCTTAGAAGAAAGTATGAATTTACAAATGAAATGGCTTTGTATTTATAGGCAAAATTTTGCCCCATCAAATCATCCACCAAATCCATTATTAATTGCTCCACTAATTGCTCCACCAAATCCATTATTAATTGCTCAACTAATTTCTCCATGTTTGGTGGTGATTTGATAATTTTTATTATTTATTTATTAATTTATTTTTTGTTTTGAAAATGACTTTAATAATTACACATAACACACTTACGGATGTTTCATCAATTTCGGTCATGAAATCTTCAGAATTTGAAATTATTTTGTCTTTCAAAGTTGTAGATCTTTGAGTCTTATTTAATCTAGAACTTGAATCAGCTCAATCTGATATTGGAGTAAAATGTTATGTCCAAAATACGACAGATGCACAAAACTGGAATTTCCAAAACTGCACTTCGTTAAAACGCCCTTTCAAGTTTCCAATCTCCAAAATTAATATGTCGGTTGCAAGTGTGACTGAGAGCCTACAATATGAGAGTAGCCAAAATCATGACTGTGCTCAATGTGACTGAAGATCGGTAATATGACTAAGTAACTAATATGATAGAGGGTTAACAATGTGACTAAGGCAACAATTATGACTATGCTCAATGTGATTGAGAGTCGGTAAAGTGACTGTGATAACTTGTAACGATTCGAAATTTCGTAACCCAACCAGAGTAGTAAATTGGTAGTTGAGATTAAATTTTCCCATATGGTAACGAAAATATGGAGGTAATATAAGGACATAATTTTAGAAGTAATGTTTATAGTACCATGATTAATTTTCTTGAGTCCGATGAGAACTATGAAATTTGGCCGAGTAGTATTATATCTAGAAGGTTTACAATTTCCCTATGTTTACTACATTTGTCCACTACTTATACATTTGTCTGTATAAAAAAAAAGAATGGATGACTCCACCAGCAGGGCTCAGGGTAGGGTGTATACCCTCACACCAAAAGATGCACATGCAACTAATGTTGTTGTTATAGGTACATTGCATGTTGGTTCGATAAATGCTAGAGTATTATTTGATTCATGAGCTACTCACTCATTTATATCACTATACTTTGTGACCTACCTGGGTAGAGATACAGAGACATTAGATTCTCCCCTCGTTATAACTACACCAGTATGAGAGCCTATAGAGACTACACAAATAGTTAAGGCTTCCCCAGTTGAGATTGATGGGCACGTGTATTATATTGATTTGGTGATGTTAAGTATTTTGGGATTTGATGTTATCTTGGGAATGGATTGAAAAGCTACATATATTGTGGTGGTAGATTTCCGAGAGAAGACTGTCATCTTGCATACCCTCGATCAACTAGTTAGAGTTTATCATGAGGATAGAAGTATAATACCTCATAATTTGATATCGATAGTGCAAACATACAAACTTCTTTGCAAGAAAAATGTGGGATATCTAGCTTGCGTGACTGATAGCAGAGTGGAAGAAAATAGTATTGATCAGATTCCAGTGGCAAGGGAGTATCCTGATGTTTTCCCAGATGAGTTGTCAGGCTTGCCACATGATAGAGAGATTGAATTTTACATAGATATAATTCCAGGTATGCAACCCATATCGATTCCTCCATATAGGATGGCTCCTACAGAACTTAAGGAATTGAAGATACAGTTGTAAGATTTGCTGGATAAGAGCTTCATTCATCCCAATATGTCTCCATGGGGTGCCCCAATGTTATTTGTAAAGAAGAAGGATGGGATATTCAGATTGTGTAAAGATTATCGGCAATTAAATAAGATGATGATTAAGAATAAATACCTACTACCGAGGATCGATGATTTATTTGATCAACTTCAGGGAGCACAGTGTTTCTCAAAGATAGATATTCGGTCAGGATATCATCAGTTGAAGATTAGGGAAAGTGATGTACCAAAGACAGCTTTACAGACTAGATATAGACATTACGAGTTCTTGGTAATGTCATTTGGTTTGACTAACGCCCCTACAGCTTTTATGGATTTGATGAATGTAGTATTTAGGCCCTTTTTAGATCGATTTGTGATAGTTTTTATTGATGATATCATGGTGTACTCATGAGGTGAATACGAGCACACGGAACATGTACATTAGGTGCTATAAACATTGAGAGAGCACAAATTGTTTGTTAAGTTCTCTAAATGTGAGTTTTGGTTATCTAGGGTGGTGTTTCTAGGACATGTTGTGTCAAAAGAAGGAATTGGTGTGGATTCCTTAAAAACTGAAGCTATTTAAAAGTGGCATGGACCCACTAGCATGACAGAAATTCATAGTTTCCTGGGATTAGCACGATACTACCGGAGATTCGTAGAAAACTTCTCTAGAATAGCTACTCCATTAACTCGGTTGACACAGAAAAATGAAGTATGAGTGGTTGGATGCATGTGAAAGGAGTTTCCAGGAGCTTAAATAACGGTTGACTACCGCTTTTGTTCTAGCCTTACCATCAAGATCAGGAGGGTTTATGGTGTATTGGGATTGGGATTGGGATGTGTGTTGATGCAAAGAGGAAAAACTATTGCCTATGTTTCTAGGCAACTAAAACCTTATGAACATAATTATCCCACCCATGACTTAGAGATGGCAACAATAATTTTCACCTTGAAGATATGGCGACATTACTTGTATGGTGAAAAGTTTGAGATTTTTACTGATCACAAAAGTCTCAAGTACATATAGAGTCAAAAGGATCATAATTTGAGGCAGAGGCGATGGATTGAGTTATTGAAGGACTATAATTATTCGATTCAGTATCACCCTAGTAAAGACAATGTGGTAGCTGATTCCTTAAATAGGAAATCCATGGGGAGTTTAGCTCATTTTCCAATTGAAATGTGGCAAATAGCTAGATAGATCCATAAATGTATTTTTACTATTTAGATGGAGTGAGTTTTCAGGTAACAAATCATGAAGCATTGCTGGCGCAGATTCAAGTCCGATCAACACTGGTGGATGAAATTAGAACTGCCCAGGAAAAAGACTTTCAAGTCTAACGCATTAGAGATAGATTAAAGCAAGGTGTGGATGATGAGTATTATGTAGAAAGCGAAAATCTTCTGAGAAAGCAATGCAGAATTATGATTCCTCCAATTCATAAATTGAGACACTCGTTGTTAGAGAAAGCCCACACGTCATCTTATATTATGCATCCTGGAATTACTAAGATATACCATGCTCTAAAAGATCTCTATTGGTGGGATGGTATGAAGAGAGATGTAGTGGAGTTTGTTGCAAAATGCCTCACTTGTCAGCAAGTCAAAATGGAGCATCAGAGACCAGCAGAGAAACTTCAAAGTTTGGATATTCCGAAATGGAAGTGGGAGAACATTACTATAGATTTTTTAGTTGGGCTTCCTCGTACCTCGAAAGGGTATGATTCCATTTGGATGACTGTAGACAAGTTGACAAAATACGCGCATTTTCTGCCATAAAAACTAATTTTTCAGTAGCTCAGTACGCCAGACTGTATTTGGATAAGATAATGTCATTGCATGGAATACCCGTCTCAATAATCTTCTATCGCGGTTCTCAGTTTACAGCCAAGTTTTGGCAGTCATTTTAAGAAGCATTGGGTTCAAAGTTATGTTTTAGTACGGTCTTTCACCCTCAAACGGATGGACAATCAGAATAAACCATTCAAACTTTGGCATATATGTTACGAGCATGTGTGACAGATTTTGAGGGTAGATGGGACCAGTATTTTCCTCTTATAGAGTTATCTTATAACAACAGCTATCAGACAAGCATCCAGATGGCTCCTTTTAAAGCCTTGTATAGTCGAAATGGTAGGTCCCCAGTGGGATAGTTTAAAACTGGGGAACAAAAGTTGCTTGGACCTGATTTGGTACAAGATGCGGTGGAAAAGGTGAAGTTGATTAGGGAGAGGATGAAAACAGCTCAAAGTCGTAAGATACGTTATGTGGATCATCGGAGAAAATATTTGGAGTTTCAAGTGAGTGACTCGGTGTTCTTGAAGGTATCTCCTTTTAAGGGAGTTATGAGATTTGGCAAAAGAGGTAAACTTAGCCCTAGATATATTGGGCCGTTTCAGATAGCACTTCCACCTAGAATGGATAGAATACATCTGGTGTTTCATGTGTCTATGCTACGAAAGTACTTATAAGGTGAATCTCATATTCTAGAGCCTCATACAATTGATATCTGTCAAAATTTATCCTATTTGGAGTAGCCAGTAGCTATAGTGGATAAGGAGATGAGGAAGTTACGATCGGGGTGGATTTCCTCAGTGAAAGTGGTTTGGCAACACCATAAGGGCCAAGAGACAACATAGGAGCCAGAAGCTATCATGAGAGGACAATATCCTCATTTATTTGTAGAAGGTATGTTTCGTATATTTTAAGCATTTTGATTCGAGGACGAATCATTTTAAGGGGGAGAATTTGTAATGATTTGAAATTTCATAACCCGACTAGAGTAGTTTATTACTAGTTGAGATTAAATTTTCCCCGACGGTAACGGAAATATGGAGGTTATATACAGACCTAATATTAGAAGTAATGTTTATAGTACCATGATTAATTTATTTGAGTCCGATGAAAACTATGAAATTTGGCCGAGTAGTATTATATCTAGAAGGTTTACAATTTCCCTATGTTTACTACACTTGTTCACTACTTATACATTTGTCAGTATAAAAAAATAAAAAAATAAAAAAAATAAAAAAATAAAAAATGAATGGAATATTGAAGAAGTATCCATCCCCTCTTCTATATCCCATTCATGTTTCTTCTCTCTTCTATTCTTCTTCTCCATAACCAAAACTTACAAAGAAATTCCCACCATTTCCACCCAAATGTTAGAGCCCTAAAGCCACATGCAAGCTTAGAGTAGTAACAAAGGAGCTTATGAGACTCTATTTGTGAAGAAATAATTTGTTTTAAGGTGAGAAAGGTTAAACCCAAACTTTGAATCACATATATTTGTTGGTTTGAAGATTGAAGAGTGTTGATAGTTTGGATTTGGGGATATATCTATGGTTGTTGAATTGAAAGATTAAGGGTTTGTGAAACCCCCAATTTATGAAATCCCTAAGTTTTAAACTATGTTATGAGGGTGATGTTGGACAATTATGACCCATAGCGTCACTATTTGTACAGATCACGGTGTTGTTGTACAAATTAACTATGTGACAAAGAAGATTGCACTCTTATCATTTGTGCGCGTTGTGAGGGCATAACTGCATAGTTCTCATATATTTGGGTATAGGATACTCATGCAAGTGTAATATGAGGTTGTGTTTTACCGATGGTACGGGAAACAGCTTCGCTCTGGATAGACCCCCTTGGAATTCCATTGGTAGTATGACTATGTGTCTATGGAAATCCGAAATCAGGGTAGGTGTATTTGGTCTTAACCTGAGACTTGCACTGCTAATACTTGCGACAATCAATATACTTTGGTTGCGGTCATCCAGGGCTTTAACAGGTTCTGTGTACGCCTATATTGGGTATATTGAGAATCTTAGTGTGTTGGGTGTGATGTCAAGACGGAAGTATCACTCCAGTCATAATGGAGATGATGGTCACGTAGGATACGGGACTGGTTCTCTTAAATGCTGCAGCTATCGGGATATTATGACAAGGTCATGTATATCTAATTATAGAGACTAGTTACCAGACATCCGACATGTGCTTCGTATGGGGCAGACACAATTCCAGCCCTAGGCCTAGCACGTGATCATCTGATACTGGATCGACATATGCAATACTACGTATACTACGCCTGATATAGATCGCTTATTCCTGTAAGCATATTTCTGGAGAATTGGGTAGGCATGGTGCTTTGCTAGAAGCCAACCTTGTCTTGTAAATCGGTAAAACATCGTACTTGGTACGTACGTGTTCGGATAGTCCGACGACCGAATTTACTGCCAACATATCCGGGGATCTCATGGGTCGCTTTCCGAAGATTCACCAATGACGTATGACTCGCACTTTTAATTAATATTGGATTAATAAGATGAGAGAGAAAATTAATCTGGGATTAATTACAGAGATATTTTATCTGGGATAAAATATCATTTAAAGAGAGGAGAACGATTAATTTGGAATTAATCAATAAATTAATATATTCGATATATTAATTGAAATTGGATTTCGAAGCGGAATTAAAATTAGATTTTAATTCGGGCGAACGAATTAATTTAGAATTGATTCATTAGCGACATGAATAGTGATTTCTCTAGGCGTAATCATTTAATTGCGTCGCAACAGAAAATTCGTTAATTGGAATTAGCAAACCTGAGCCCGGGATTGTTTGCGAGCGCATTCGCATTTCGAATTCGAGTGCGGCACTCAAGTCAAATCAAGCGTCAAATCATTAGTCACATCTAGCGTCAAATCACATGTCACTTTGAGTGATGTGACAATTGATTGATTAATTGATGTGAGTTGATGTGAGATGATGACAAGTATTTAATGCTTGACTTTTTTGAAAAAAAAAAAGAATTATGGTATATGTTTAATTATTTTAGAAAACAATTAGCCTTTTACACATTTCTTTCTCTCTCTCTTTTTCCCTCCTCTTTCTCTCTCAGTCTTGGACCGATTCTTGTTCTTCTTTTCTGGTTCATCATCGTGAAACACAAGGAAGAAAAGAGGTGATTTTATTGCAAAATCAAAGTGCTAGCACATTCTAGGAGACATACCAAGGTGATAGGGCAGTGATTTCATGAGCTTGGAATCCATTTTGGAAGCTTGGAGCTTGAAGACAACAATGGAGGACCATGACCGATTTTGAGGAAGAAGAACAGTGGACTGTCGAATCCTTGGAGCCCAAACCAGTGAGTTTACCGAGCTTGACAGAGGAAGGAAATGGAGTTTTGTTCTTCGATGCATCCAATCCTTTCATTGTGAGTATTTCGCACCTCCTTTTATGTGTATTCATACTTGTTTTATGCTGATAATGATCCTTGGGATGTTTTAGAAAACACCAACAATGGTATCAGAGCTAATATTGAGCATAAAAAAATTTAGGGTTAAAATTTGGGTAAAATTGATTTTTAGCATGATTTATGAAATTGGATGAATTAGTATGCTTAAATGTGTTTTAATTGATGATTGATTGGATCAATTTGATGAAATGTTGTTTGGAACAAATTTCCCCAAAATTTTATGTTGGCCGAAAATACAATGAACCCTAATGTCTTGGATTTTTTGATTTTGATTCATTGGATGAGTTGGAAATCATTTGGGGATATTGATTTAATGTTGAATTTGATTCAATTGGATTGGATTTGTAATTTGGCATAATAAACCCTAAAAGCCGAGAGTTAGAGAGCCCTAAATTCTTGGTGATTTTGTTTCGTTGATCATGGGATGACTTGAAACGATTTAGGATGTTGATTTAGTGTCGATTGTGGAATTAATTGGATTGAAACCGAATCGGACACAAAATCCCCTTCAATTGCCGAGAGCCTTAAGCATGTTTGGGTTTGATTTTTTGATCAAAATGTGTTGGACACTAATTGATGTAAAAGAGCATGATTAATTAGGCTAATTGGTGTTTTGGAAATATTAATTGGGTAATTAATTATGTTATACACTTCATGGAATTAAATTGGGAATTTGGAATTTGGTAATTTAATTATTTGGGCCTATTTTGTTAAATTGGGCTTTTAAAGTTGTTATTGGGCTTATTAGGCTTGGTTGTACTGAGTTGGGTTTAGGCAAAATTGGTTGGATCCAATTGGGTCCAAAACCGCCTCCATAAAGCCCAAATGCGACTAATAGACCTTTAAAGTTTAATTGAGCCTAATGGGCCAAAATTGATTTTTAGGCTTATGGGGTAACTCCCGGATTGGATTTTGGTTATTCGGTTTGACCCGAGTTGACCAAAAGTCCACGCCTCAAGAAATTAATTAAAAGCCCATTGGACTTTAATTAAATTGACGTTGGACGTTAATCAGGCTTTGAGACCCGTAACGATTAAATTTGGAATTTAAGTCGTAAAGGTTCATTAATAAAGTGTAGTATTTAATTTGGAATAAATAAACGAATTAGTATTAAATACAAATTGAATTGGATTTAATTATGTAGTTTAATTTAATTCGAGAATTCGTACTTTAAGTACTTATTCGCAAAACGAGTTTGACTCGAGCAAAATCAAATCGTTGTTTGAACATTGGATGGTCATTAATTATCAGATTAATTAATTGATTAGATTGATTGATAACATGCTTGTGTGAATACATGATTGTGATGCATGAATAATGTATATCGGATAGATATTAGATGGGTGGGGCAATTATAGAAATTTTTGTAATAAATTTGATTTATTAATTGGACTTGCGTGTCTAGCCTTATCACCTCCATATTCTTTGTATTCTCTTCTCACCTATTCCCCTCAATGTAAATGAGGTTTCTTTAGAAGTGTAGTGTAACGGGTAGAAGTAATACATGTGCTAGCGGGAGAGAGAATGGGAGAGATTTGATCTAGGATCATTGTGTAAAGTATCCATCTGCATATCATTATTATTTTACATACGCACTTTATTATGTGTTTAAGAATTCATGTTTAAGGGTGTATGATGATGATACCTTAACAAAGATAATAAATTGGTTGCCAATTTGCACGCGAAAAACCCTCAAACAATATTAAGCGTTTTTCCTTCCATTGATTGATTCTCACTCAAGATCCGAGACTGTCATTGGCTTGTTGGCCAAAGTCAAGGCCTTTGACCGTCGAGGATGTGTTTGAATCACGAAGGCTTTGTTACATATTGGTGTATTGTCCAAGTTGTGGTTTGTTGGCCAAAGTCAAGACCACTTCTTGTCCATCGACATTGATTACGAAGCTTTCCATGGTCAATGGGTCACGCTTAACTGGGATCACTAAGTTTGTTGTGCCAAAGCCAATGCTTAGTTGATTCAGAGGAAAAATGTTAGGCAATACATTGGATGTATTGGCATATATAAGATATATATTTCGGACTTGGAAGTCCCTACTGGATCTAGGAATTGGATTGGATCCAATTGATCTTAGAGATCTACCTAGTTAATTATCATACAATTTGTTGGCCAAAGTCAAGATTGTGTGATATTTAACGGGATCCTAGCCCGCTAGGAAACACGGTTTCCCGAGTACTCGACAGAGGGTTAGAGGCTCGCCGAAAAATAGTGGGAGGCAAGAATTGAATTTGCAATATTCGTTTAATTACTTGCCATACGCGCTCAAACAAATATCTTTCGTCAAATAAATTAAATGTTAGTTTGACTAATATTTAAATTGTTGTTTTAATAAATAGTTGGACTATATTCAAATAATTTATTATAGTTGGTTATATAATTGGATTATAGTAATCAATATATTTGATTTAATTAAATTATAGTTGATTAAATAGTTGGACTATTGTAATCATTATAATAAATAGTACCAAAATCGTTGATTAAATGGTTGGACTATTAGAATCAAGATGTAATTGAAAAATTGACGTTTAATACATAATCCTAGGGAAAATGTATTTAAATGACTTAATTTTCAAATTGGGAATAATATTTCAGGATGGTCCTGGAAACTAATAAGTTACTTTATTTGATAAAATAACATATTAGGCCTAAGCCCGGAGTTAAGCAAATAGTAGAGCATAATCTTTGGAAGATTTATGTGATGATAACTTTAGTGTTTAATCCATTAAGCTTGTCGCAGTAGACTCCTTAATTTCTGAATCAGAACTAAGGATTAGATCCTTAAAGTATGATAATGAAATTGAAGGATCTTCATAAATCTATCTTTAGATTTTAGAAGTACTAAATTGCAATAAATAACTCTTGGAGAGTTAATGACTATTCTCAAGGAGATAAAGTCAAAGTTTGCAATTAGGCAAGTAGCACAAGGCGCACCTTGCTTCGATATTCTAGAAACCCGAGGCTAGGCCAAATGCTTCTGGAATGTGGAAAAGGGCAAAGGCAAAATCATTATAATCTTCTAGGAAGATAAAGGACATATCCCAAAATGTCTGCTTAAATTGTGGCAAACAGGATCGCGGAAGCGTGACTGCCGTTTGGATAAAGCAGACATGAAGGAATTGAAGACGAGCAAGGCTCTGACTTCAAATATGTTTGTCATAAATATGTTCACTACTAGTATTAAAATTGGATTTTAGATACTTAGTGTGATATAAATATATACTGATGTTCAGAATCTGCTTTGAGCAAGATACTGACTTCAAATGAGATTTAATATGCGAATTGGAAACGGGACGAAAGTCGCTGTTTTAACCGCAGGTACCTAAGTTTAGGAACTACCCTTCAGGTATATACCTAAATTTAGAAACTGTTATGATGTGACTAGTTTGACTAGAAACATTATCTCTATATCAGTGTTTAACCCGCTGTGGGTGAACCTTTATATCCTAGAACACTAAAGTGTTTTATTATATAAATATGATATTGAGATAAACACATTACATGTGAATAACAACATTTATATTTTGAATATAAATAAATCTCAAACATATAATGTAACAAACAAATAGCTCAAACTGATTTGATCAGAAGAAACTTAAATGTGGCATTGTTGTCTAGGACACAATCAAACAAGAATCGTATATCCGCACTTTTGAAGAGTGGGTACTAGAACTGTTTTGATTCTAATCAAATAAAGTCTACGAATCTAGTTTATTAGGCAAAGTGCCTAAAACACTATTTACTTGGTAAAAGTGCAAATGCCATTGATCTGTTAGCCCTAGTTCATAGTGAAGCTAGTGGGCCCATGTCTAGCTAGGCTAGAGGTGGATATGAATATTTCGTGACCTTTACGGATGTGGCATCTCGTTATGGTTATGTGTTTCTTTTGAAGAACACAAATCGGAAACTTTTAAAGTTTCGACACGAAATAGACAAACAGATCGGCTAAAGTATTAAACCGTCACGGTAAGACCGTAATAGAAAATACTTAAGCAACAAGTTTCTAATATACTTGAAAGAGTATAGTATTCTTTCAATGAGGACTCCTCCTGGAACACGTCATTTTGACAGTGTGTCCGAACCGAGTAACCGAATTTTGTTGGACATGATAAGGTTAATCATGAGTCGCTCTGAGCTACCATTTCCTTCAACGGATAAGCTTAAGAGTACAAAACTTATTTAGAATAAGGTTCTATAAAAATATGTTTGACAGATTTCATATTAGATATGAACATGAAAGAAACTGGGTTTCTCATTCCTGATGATTTGGGTATGCTAGGCATATGTTTGGATGATACCAAACTAGAACCCAAATCAGATAAGTGCCAATTGTACGTTATCCTAGCGATACCATGAGTATAGTACTTATACAACTCACAAGAGAACAATTAGATTGTTGCTCACCATGCGGTTTTCCTAAGAGGAATACCGACATACAGTGGTAAGTGGGAGGATAGTAAAACTCGATGAAAATCGGAGTAATACTATTCCTGGTACCGATCCTTAATGGAACACAAACAGTTCATCAAGGATGAAACTGTACCAGTAATCTTCGAATACACAAGAACCGCGTGAGTCGGAGATAGTCCGAAAACAACCTGGGGTATAGGTTTCTGATCTTACCTCATAAAGATGTCTATCTTTTGAGGTATACCAACTGACTACGTATGAGGAAGTGATACAAGGTATCGACTCCCTATTATGGCAAAGTGCCATGAGTCCGAAATGGATTCCATGTATACCAATAAGTTTGGACACTAGTTGATGTACCGCAAGGCGTTGTGCCTATAGGTACTATATCAGTCTTCAAGGAAGACATACATGGATGGCAACATACCAACATATAAAGCTAGGCTTTTAGCGAAAATGTATCGTTATCAACATTATGTTGATTTTGATTCAACCTTTTACCTGTTGCCACGGTAAATCCATTTGGATAATGCTTGCTAATGCTGCATGTTTCATTTATGAAATATATCAGCTGAAAAGGAAACCTTTTGGAGGATGTTTACAACATCCTGTCGGTTTTTTCATACCAAAACTAGCAAACAAGGTTTGCAGGTTATTCGATCCATGTTTGGATTGAAGCAAGCATTGGGTTCTTGGAATTATCGTTTTGATGTAATCATAATAGTTTATGATTTAATTCAAAACGAAATGATTCTTGTGGATATAAGAAGGTTAGTGGGAGCGCACTGACAGTGGCTGTCCTATAAATAATGATAATATGTCATTTCTTGGAAATGATATTCCCATAAAATAATCGGTGAAAGCTTGGCTTTTGAGAAAACTCTCCGAGAAATTGTACATTGAAAAATGTACGCGACCTGGTGTCTCATACGCTTTGAAATATGGATTCACAAACAGCCAATCCAAGTGATAGTCACTGGATTGATGTTAAGAACATCGTTAGTTTCTTAGAGAACTAATGATACATTCTTAGACTAGGAGAATGAGAACTTGAAGTGACTGGGATCACTACTGCAAGTTTCTTAAACCGATAAACCGACTACAAATCGCAAACGGTACTACAAAGTTTGAGTAACGGTACAGTGAGCTGGAAATCTTCCAAGCAAGATACTGTTACCGTATAAACAACAAATGTGGGTTATTGCTGCAGCTGAGGCAGCAATAGAAGCCTTCTAGGTCGATAATAAATCTAATTAGATTAGATATAATTCTGTTAGCAGCTGAGCTAGGCTACAGCACAGGCTAAAGAATTAATGGTCTCATCAACGATCCAGATAAATACTTCGACTATTCATCTAATTCATTCGGATCATACATCATGGCGATGTGATGATCGAATAAATCGCATCAGACGATAATCATGCAAATCCGCTGACGAAAGCTTTTCTCAGTAATTTGAGCCAACCGTACATAGTTCGGGTGTCAGACACTCGAGTGACTGGCTATAGGCCAAGTGGGAGATTGTTGGACAATTATGAGCCATAGCGTCACTATTTGTACAGATCACTGTGTTGTTGTAAAAATTAACTATGTGACAAAGGAGATTGCACTTTTATCATTTGTTATTAGATCACATAGATGTATATATGATAGGAGGTCCCTATGATTTGTTCCTAGACGGAGAATGATATGAGACAGTATCAATCCACGAAGGATAAATCATTAAATATCCATAGTCAGAGTATTATCGAGATTGGACATCGATAAATACGTAAAAGACTAGTATTACACTTGTGCGCGTTGTGACGGCACAACTGCATAGTTCTCATATATTTGGGTATAGGATACTCATGCAAGTGTAATAGGAGGTTGTGTTTTACCGATGGTACGGGAAACAGCTTCGCTCTGGATAGACCCCCTCGGAATTCCATTGGTAGTATGACTATGTGTCTATGGAAGTCCGAAATCAGGGTAGATGTATTTGGTCTTAACCTGAGACTTGCACCGCTAATACTTGCGACAATCAATATACTTTGGTTGCGATCGTCGAGGGCTTTAACAGGTTCTGTTTACGCCTATGCTGGGTATATTGAGAATCGTAGTGTGTTGGGTGTGATGTCAAGACGGAAGTATCACTCCAGTCATAATGGAGATGATGGTCACGTAGGATACGGGACTGGTTCTCTTAAATGTTGCAGCTATCGGGATATTATGACAAGGTCATGTATATCCAATTATAGAGACTAGTTACCAGACATCCGACATGTCTTCGTACGGGGCAGACACAATTCCAGCCCTAGGCCTAGCACGTGATCATCTGATACTGGATCGACATATGCAATACTACGTATACTACGCCTGATATAGATCGTTTATTCCTGTAAGCATGTTTCTGGAGAATTGGGAAGGCATGGCGCTTTGCTAGAAGCCAACCTTGTCTTGTAAATCGGTAAAATGTCGTACTTGGTACATACGTGTTCGGATAGTCCGACGACCGAATTTACTGCCAACATATCCGGGGATCTCATGGGTCCCTTCCCGAAGATTCACCGATGACGTATGACTCGCACTTTTAATTAATCAGGGATTAATAAGATGAGAGAGAAAATTAATCTGGGATTAATTACGGAGATATTTTATCTGGGATAAAATATCATTAAAGAGAGAGAACGATTAATTTGGAATTAATCGATAAATAATATATTCGATATATTAATTGAAATTTGATTTCGACGCAGAATTAAAATTAGATTTTAATTTCGGCGAACGAATTAATTTAGAATTGATTCATTAGCGACATGAATAGTGATTTCTCGAGGCGTAATCATTTAATTGCGTCGCAACAGAAAATTCGTTAATTTGGAATTAGAGAACCTGAGCCCGGGATTGTTTGTGAGTGCATTCACATTTCGAATTCGAGTGCGGCACGCAAGTCAAATCAAGCGTCAAATCATTAGTCACATCAAGTGTCAAATCACATGTCACTTTGAGTGATGTGACAATTGATTGATTAATTGATGTGAGTTGATGTGAGATGATGACAAGCATTAATGCTTGACTTTTTTGAAAAAAAAAAATTATGGTATATGTTTAACTGTTTTTAGAAAACAATTAACCTTTTACACATTTCTTTCTCTCTCTCTCTTTTTCCCTCCTCTTTTTCTCTCGGTCTTGGACGATTCTTGTTATTCTTTTCTGGTTCATCACCGTGAAACACAAGGAAGAAAAGAGGTGATTTTGTTGCAAAATCAAAGTGCTAGCACACTCTAGGAGACATACCAAGGTGATAGGACAGTGATTTCGTGAGCTTGGAATCCATTTTGGAAGCTTGGAGCTTGAAGACAACAATGGAGGACCATGATCGATTTTGAGGAAGAAGTACAGTGGACTGCCGAATCCTTGGAGCCCAAACCAGTGAGTTTACCGAGCTTGACAGAGGAAGGAAATGGAGTTTTGTTCTTCGATGCATTCAATTCGTTCATTGTGAGTATTCCGTACCTCCTTTGATGTGTTTTCATACTTGTTTTATGCTTGATAATGATCCTTGGGATGTTTTAGAAAACACCAACAGGTGAAATGAAAGATATGTTGTGTATTTATTGTGATTATGGTTTGTGTTGTGTTGGAGGAGTTGTATATATAAGTGAAGTTGAAATTTGGCCTTGGAAATGGCCTAGTGTCACGACGCGCACTCCCTGGCGTCCCGACGTGTACTGGAAAATGGATTCTGGTTTTGTTTTGGACTAGGAGCGTCGTGACAACAGGTGGGTAGCATTACGACACTTGAAACATAGGAGACTTACTTGTTTGCATAAGTCACAATGCGTCATGACGCCCAACCTTTACGTCACAATGCGGATAGCAGAGGATGGGTACTGCCTCACCCATTTGAGGTGAGCGTCGCGATGCCCAAAGGTTGCGTCGCGACGCGTGGTACTTTCCAGAAGATATTTTTAATTATTTCAATTTTATCCTAAGACGTACGGGGGCACTCTAAGGGCTTCGTATAGAAGTGTAGACACATGATAAGTCATACTATAAGCATAAACATCAACCATTGATTATAAATACTTTCCTATTTATTACAAGGAAAACTAACAGTTTCTTTGGCACTAGATCAACGTCAAGCCACTCAGAGGTCACCTACGCCGCCATGCCGCACCCGACTTGCCATAGCACTGTGAGTGGAGTACTTATTTCAGAGTTTCTCGTTGTGATTTCTAATATGATTTTGCAGATCGTTAACTTAATGGATTTTACTTGAAATGATGATTTCATGCGAATGAGATATATGATTTAAGCTTTGAGAAATCTTGATTTCAGATTGATGCTTTGATGATGAAAATGATTTCAAAGGTACGCTTTTGTGATTTTGGAGGCATGAGGGAAAGACCCTCCTAATATATAACTTGATACACATATGGAATTGACGGATATCGGTAACCAATCCGGATATAGACGTGTGCACACAGGATACGAGACTATGGATGACAGATGCCCCTAGATCCTGGGTATTGGGATAATGGGATAGCCAGGCCCCTAGACCCGGATTTCAGAGACAGATTGGTGGCACTGATAGCACCACTGTTGACTGGTTTAGTGGCTTGGGGGACGGCGAGACGTAACGCCCCAAGATCACGGGATTATGTACAAGATGATATTTCTGATAATGACACAAACGTTTTCATAAGCATTTTTGTAAAAGTTTTGAATGGAAAAACTATGGTTTATGTATTAAGATTTCTAAAATTTGTTTCATGGATTATAAATATTTTCTAATGTTGTTTGCTTTTTATTTCTGTTTTATATCTCCACTCACTTAGTTCTTTAGGACTCACCCCCCCCCCCCCCAACTCTCCATATTTTTGCAAGACTTTTCTACTAGTGAGCTAGGACTATCTTTTGGGAGACATAGATCAGGGACAGAAGTAACACTGCAGTCACTAGTCGTATGGGTTCATCATGTCATGTCTACATTCATATAAAATGTAGTTTCTTTTGGGTTATGTGATGTATAGTGTGTGTGTGTGTGTATATGTATATATATGTGTGTGTGTGTGTGTGTGTGTGTGTGTGTGGTTGTACAGTAACTGGATTGTGTACATGTTATGATTAATGGTTTATACAGTTAATCTATTTTGTTATGAGGGTTATTAAAAGAATGGTTGAATTCCGATTTCAGTCAGAGGCTTAGGTGGCAGTGGAATCTGTCACCTGCCGGTAACGTTTCTGAATTGGGGATGTTACATAACTAGTGTGATAGAGGTCACAAATGTGATTAAGGATCGACAATGTAACAAATGATCGAAAATATGATTGAGGTAACTAATGTGATTAAGGTCACAAATGTGAATGAGAGTCAGTAATATGACTGAGGTCATAATATGAATGTGCTCAATATAACTGAGGGTCGGAAAAGTGACTGAGGTAACTAATATGATTGAGGAAAAAATGTTATAGACGGTCAGTAATATAACTGATGTTATAGTTATGCTTGTGCTCAATGTGACTTTAGGTCGACAATATGACTAATGTCACAAATATGATTGAGGCACACCTATGACTTAATTTTCAGTCACTCAACTAATAGTCATATTGTTACTTGGGTAGAAATATGACTATGACTCAGTTTTTTGTGACTTAAGTAAAATGTTACTGTGATTGTGCTTAATGTAACTAATGTAAGAAATGTGACTGAGGCACATATAACGAAACTTTCAATCACCAATGTGGCTATAAAAAAAGTCAATGTGAAATATGCGTGACCTAACCACTTAGGGGCTAATTTTGACCTTACGTAAGTCTGAATTTGAGAGAGGTATACTGATGAAAGTTGTATGTATGCATGTGAAATGCATAGATATTTTTATGGCTTATGATTTGGAGTCTAGATGAAAGATATCTAAGTGTTTGAAAATAGTTATTTTGAAATTATTATTCTCTTATGAATGTAATGATCAATTTTTTTTATCATTTTTTCATCGAAACATATCGATAATATGTCTTATTTTAAAACTTGTCATTTGTAGATCGATAATATATAATTATTTTTAATGAAACATTTCATATTTTGGGAGATATTTATATTTTAAAGTAAAAAAAAAAAAAAGGAAAAATTTAAAAAAAAAATACACAGCCCACAAATAGCATTGGGTGTATTTTAATTTATTTTTCTGAATTCTTTTTTGATAGTTCCTTGTCTCTTTTAGTAATTTTATATCCATAGAACTAAATGTAAATTTTTAAGTTTGACTTGAGTTAGCTAATAAAGCTTATATCATAATTGGTTTTTTTTTTAAATAAAAGCTTTTTTTTAGAAACAATAAAAGCCCTTTATTTAAAAAAAAAATGATTAAGAACAAGTGAGAGACCATACAAGTAGGTGTATAATCAAGATGAGTATTGGCAGTTTGAGCTCGGCTTGATAAGTATTTATATGAGATTGAGCTTAAATCGAGTTTTATGTGTGTTGTTTGAGCTCAACTCGTTAAGAAAATATTGAGATCAAGCTCGACTTAAACTCGATTACTAAACGAGTCGAGCTCGACTCGAGTTTGAATTCGGCTCGATAAGTATTTATATGAGATTGAGCTTAAATCGAGTTTTATGTGTGTTGTTTGAGTTCAACTCGTTATGAAAATATTGAGATCAAGCTTGACTTAAACTTGATTACTGAACGAGTCGAGCTTGACTCGAGTTTGAGCTCGGCTCGATCTGAAATTTAAAATTTTCAATTTTTGAATTTTTATTTAATTATTTAAATTTTTAAATAAATTCTCACAAAATTCAAATATTTGTCACACAAACATATAAAATATATAATAATATTGAGTCGGGCTGTGTTTATATGATTTGATTTCCCACAAAAGTCAGAACTTTGATTTAATAAGGTAAATTTTGCATTTTATAAAAAGTGATAAAATTCTTCATTTTATTGGTGACAAATCAAAATTATCTCATTCACAAACCACATATTTCATTATTTTATAAAAAGACACTTTAATAAAAATTTCAGGTTTAGAGAAAGCGGCTGCTCCCACTGAGGTATATGTGTATTCGCTACCAATAATTGGTGGTCGATAAAAAATAATAAGAGAAAATATTTAAACTTACGTGACTAATAATATATTAGTACAATATCCTAAAAGTTGAGCTAAAGCAAAATGGGTAGTGTAGGCACTGCATTTTTACACGTAAGTCTCTATGATGAGTCTCATTTTAGAGACACTACCTTTTAAGTCACGGAGGTCACGGGAAACGGACATCGGAAGGGGGAATTCAGAATAAACAAGGTTCACTGTTTTCGTTCGTGCTGCGTTCGTGTTTACGTTCGAACGTCAAACGGATTGCGGGCCTTCGTGCCGCGTTCGAGGAAGCGTTCGAACGGTGTCGGTAATTCTGGTTTTGCTGCTAGCCTCACATCCAGCCCAATTAGCCCCCCCAAAGCCCATAAAACACATCCCAATTTAAATAAATAAATATTAATTAAAACATTAACTAAATAAGATAATAATTAAATAATTAAATAATTAAATAAAACATATACCAAACATAAAATAAACAATTACCAACTTAAACTAAAATCATGCCTAAATTAAACAAATCACATACTAAATCAAAATATAATCATGCCTAATTAAAATCAATCAACCAATTATATTCCCAATCTAATAAGATTATCCCAAACTTAAAATATTGTATTCCTAATCTAGCCAAGACATGTCCCCCAATCAAATCCATTGCTTTCCTTACCTAGCACTAAATCATATCCTTATTGAATGCACCAAATCCCTTCCTTGTGAGACAAGGTGAAGCCCTAACCCTTCTCTATATAAACAACCTCTAACCAAAGCCATTAGCTCCTTCACACAACCTAAGTCATGCCCAAGCCCTAGAAACACACCAAGACTCACGCCCAAAGCAAGGAATCAAGACAGAAAAACTTTCTCTCCATCTCATCCCCCTCAGCCGAAAACACCATCTCCCTTGCACCCATCCATAGCCGAATTTCTGTAGCCAACGCATCCCCCCATATAGCCCTTACAACCACTAAAACACCCCCTAACAAACACTCAAAAACAGCCCTTGAATTACCTTAAAACACCAGCCCAAATCCTTAAAAAACAGTAACATAAAAACTGCATAGATAATCTTAAAAATAATCACATACAACTGCACTAAGAACCCACACAAACTTGGAATAGTTCATTGACAACGTTAAAACAGGTGGCCCGTGCAGTGAGCAGCAAGACAGAGGCCGAATAGGAGCAGAACGGAGTTCGAACCGCAAGCAAAACGGCAAAGCAGTGAGTTAGGACGCTGAACCAGTGAACCAGAAAAGTTGCGGAGCTTTACGCCTTCCGATCTTCATGAAACGTGAGTCCGAGAGACGGCTTAAAAGGTTAGACCTGAGGGTATCTTTCACACTTGTTTTCTTATTTTTATTTAATTTCTGGTCATTTACTTTGATTATATATTCTGTATTTGTGGCATTCGTTGTGTGTATGATGTATGTTGTGGGTATTGGATGAATGAGAGATGTGTCAACTCTCGCGGTATATCGGATGGAAACCCGGACATAAATTTCATAGCCGATTCCGAATGGACGGTAATATGATCTGTACTCGGGCCACAACTCCACGTACCGCTTGGGTAAACGGCACCATCTTTCTTTTGTTTTGTGTTGCTTTTGTTTATTTAGTTTTCGTTACTTGAATTCAATATGTTGTCTATTTATGCATAATTCAATCGAGCGCATGGGCTTAGTAAGTGGAATAAAAGACCCCCTATGGGGAGGGGTTAAAGCCCTTTACCACGATGCTTTGCCGCGCCGGTTGATGTGTGTTCGGTTGGATGCAAGATACGTTCAATCGAGCATACCTAGTTTGATGTGATTGTCTTTATTTTCGTATGCATGATTCAATCGAGCGCATGGGCTTAGTAAGTGTGATGTGAGATCCCCTACGGGGAGGGGCTAAAGCCCTTTACCACGATGCTTTGCCGCGCCGGTTGATGTGTGTTCGGTTGGATACGAGATACGTTCAATCGGGCACACTACGTTTAATATTATTGCTTTTAATTCTTTGTATGCATGATTCGGTCGAGCGCATGGGCCTAGTATGTTAGCCTAAAGGTCCTCTCTTTGAGAGATCAAGAGCCCCAAAAGGCCACCTTTACGGCAGTACTTCGCCGCGCCTCTTTATTTGTCGTTTATGTATTGCGTCCCATTTCATGCATCAGGTCTGTTCCCGTTCGAACGCATTTACAAACGCAACTCGAACGCATATGTATTTTGCCTTGTCTTGCATCAGGTCTCATTTCCGTTCGAACGCGTTAACAAACGCCATACGAACGTGAGCATTTTGTTTCATTTCCGTTCGAACGCGTTAACAAACGCCATACGAATGTGAGCATTCTGTTTCATCTCCGTTCGAACGCGTTAACAAACGCTATACGAACGTGAGTATTCTGTTTCATTTCCGTTCGAACGCGTTATCAAACGCCATACGAACGTGAGCATTTTGTTTCATTTCCGTTCGAACGCGTTAACAAACGCCATACGAACGTGAGCATTCTGTTTCATCTCCGTTCGAACGCGTTAACAAACGCTATACGAACGTGAGTATTCTGTTTCATTTCCGTTCGAACGCGTTATCAAACGCCATACGAACGCGAGCATTCTGTTTCATATCCGTTCGAACGCGTTTACGAACGCTACACGAACGCGAATGCACTGAACTGAGACATGTTCATCACATGCCATGTATAACTTTTTCTTAGGTGATTTTATTTATGGAACCACACATAGTCTTTCTTATCTTTGTGCACATAATAATGAAAAGCATGTTTATCCCATTAGTTGTGTCATTTGCCTTAGTCTTGATTTAATGCATTGCGATTCATATACCATTGCCATGATGTCTTTGGAGTATTATTTCTTGTGATATATTGGATGGAAACCCAGACATAAATTCCGTAGCCGATTCCGAATGGACGGTAATGCGGTCTGCACTTGGGACACAATTCCACGTATCACTTGGAAAAGTGCTCACATGTATGCTTGTGCTGCTATTATGTATGCTTGCGTTTTTATGAATATGATGTGCTGAATGAAGTTGTATGTTCGTTGATATTTTGATATATGTTAAGCATGCAATTTTAAATGTGAGATATATGTGAAATGTGTACATAAGTTTTATTTGGCATATGAGAATTTAGAAGCATGATACTCTTGGAAATAAGTGTTGCTTAAGCTTGATTAAATTATTACATAAATCCTTTCATTACAAGTGACATAAGTAAGGGACCATTCCGAACCCAACGGTTTGAGGTTTTCCCTTGCGAGGGGTGAGTGCGGCCTTAAATCTTTGTCCCGGTTCACACCGGGTGGCGACTCTATGTTATTTAGTACTTCCCAACTAGGCCGCGAGCCTAGGAACGGCGTCGCCCAGGTTCTGTTGTCCACAGGTAGAGAATCCTTTTTGCATTATATTTATTTTTTTATTTAAAGGAGACTCTTTCTGAATGGTCATTCTAGCGGATTTAAAATATTGCAAAAAAAAAATGATATTTATATAATATGATAATAAATAGTCCTTAAAACAATGTACTTTTAAGTGTTAAGAAAAAATTATAAATAATAATAATAATCAAAACCATGTAATTTTATATACTATTCTGTCTCTATTTTGTTATCTTTATATGCAAATATCCTTACTAAAAAAAAATAATGGCAGTGCCTACAATTAGACCCGGACAAGGTTCCGGTTCTGAACAGGAACCAAACCGGTTGGAACTGGATGGTTCCGGTTCAGGAACCGAAACCTGACCGGTTCGGTTAGGGTTCTTTCCCTAACCAAACTGGTTTGAACCGAACGGTTCCAGCGATTTCAGTTGGAACCGGATGGAACCCTAGGGTTCCAACCGTTCCTCCCAACGGCTACTAGCCGTTGAGGGCCAGCCCAACGGCTAGTAGCCATTGGGCTGGGGGGCAGGGAGCAACGGCTCCCTACCCCAACGTCCACAAAAAAAAACAAAAAAAAAAATTGGGGATTTCCCAAATTACCCTTAATAACAGTAATAAAATGGCTAATTATAGGGACATTTTAGGTATTACAAAAATATTCTTAAATTGTATAAATATGGGTGATTTTTCATTATTTCAACAACACAAATTTCTCAATTCTCTCAATTCTTACCATTCTCTTATTCTCAATTCTCTCATTTACAATTACAACTTACAATTTATCATTCTCAATTCTCTAATTCTTAAGAAATTCTCAAATGGCAAGCTCATATGAGAACACAATGTCAAATGTGCCAACCCAAGAGAGTGGCCCTAGTATCGGTTCACGGAGAAGAGAAGTTAAGTCTCATTCCTTAGATGTTTTCAAAATTCATTTTCATTTAGACGATATTGATAAAGGTTCAAGAGCAGTATGCAACCATTGTGGGGTTTCTTACAAATTTTCTAGTGGATATGACAATATGATCAAGCACCTGGAAATACATCATCTGGTTGAACTTGGACTTGATACGACACAAACTCAAATGGCCAGGTACACATCATCTAGTAGAGGTACGAGTGCTTTGGAATTATTTAAATATTCTGATGCTAAAAATAGAGAAGAATTTGCTAAATTAACTTGTATGGCACATCTTTCTTTAAGTTTTTGTGAAAAATTACTTTTACTAATTACGTTCAAAATGCTTTAAATCATGTTGCATGTAAAATGACTACAAATACAAAAAAAAAAACGTCAAAATTTTAAATTATACAAAGGTGGTAAAATTATTTTAAATGAAACAATTGTTCTGATATTTGGATTGACCATTGGCGAACACACTCAAACATGGGTGTGACTTGTCATTGGATTGATGCATCATAGAACATGCAAAAACGACTTATTGCATTTAGAGTTTTTGATGAACAACATACTGCACAAAATATTTATAGAATGATGAAAGTAATTTTTGATGAATATGGTTTATTAGGTAAAATTTTAACAGTTGGATATGATAATGCATCTGCGAATACTGCATCAATCACCGATTTAATAGAAATATGCAAACCAAATTTAGGAGGTCGTTTTTTCATGTTCGTTGCATATGTCATGTCCTTAATTTATGTGTTCAAGATAGTTTGGAAAAAGTATCACCTTTCATTGAGACTATTTAAAAAGCACTTAATTGTATTTGGTCATATTCTCAAGTTAGGAGAGAATGAGTCAAGTTTTGTAAATTTAATGGTATTAAACCGGTAAAATTTTCACGAGATGTTCCAACACGTTGGAATTCAACTTATTTTCTTTTATGTCAATTCTTTTACTTTATCTTATTGTTGCTGTTTTTTATTCTAAATTTAAATTAGAAGGTTTGAATAGTGATTTACCCGCTTATTATGGATATTTAGGAATATTAGATGAAATTGATATTTCAAGAATAATAGCTAAAATAAAAAATTGATTTAATAGAGTTATTTAATGATTATGTTAGAAGATATAACTTGCAATCAGTAGGACAATCTAGTAGTAGCGAAACGACCGTAATGCAATTAAGACTTAGTGCAGGTGACCGTTGGTTATTACAACGAAATAAAAAACATAGGGATAACACGATTAATAACCCGAAATTAGATAATTATTTATCTACAAATTTTGAGTTTTCAACTAAAAGTTTAGTTAGTAAAAAATTTCAAATTCTTGAATGGTGGAACCGACATCAAAATGTATATCATGTATTATCAATTATTACTAAAAAGATATTGGTAGCACCTTTTTCCACCGTTGCGGTTGAGCAAGCCTTTAGCATGAGAGGCAATATATTGGAAGTCAGACGGTCTTCATTACATCCAAGCACTCTAGAAGCAACAGCATGTGTGGATATTTGGACTCGAGCTGATCTGAGGCAACAAGAAGATGCCCCAGATGAATTTAAAGACTTGTTCGATAATGCATCTGCAAGTGCAAGCGGAACTGGAGTTGAAGGATCAACATACACTGATGATGATTGATAATTAAATATTTAAATAATTGTAAAATTACAATGGGAGAAATATCTTTAAAATGTAATGGAACTATATGAGCTTTGATTCATCTCACCCCTGTAGGATACGTAGACAACTTAAGTTTTTGAAATTTTAAGTTCAAGCTCTTTAATTTAATTTTTTTTAGATAAGAATTTTATTTGTAATTTAATGTAATTATGTAATGCAAGTTTATTATATAAATTCAAATTCATAATTTTAAATTATATTATTTTATTAATCTAAATTTTTATTTTCAATAAAGCAAAAAAAAAAAACTGAACGAAACGGAACGGAACCGGAACCGAAACCGAACGATTCAGTTCCGGTTTCGGTTCCACATTTAGTGTGGAATCGGGAACCATTCGGTTCGGTTCCAGTTCGGAACCAAACGTTCCGAACCGGAACCGCCGGCCGGGTCTACGTACAATCAATATGATGTGTGTTAAATAGACATTTAAATGATTTAGTAACTGTTGTTTTATAGTTCGGCTGACTATAAACGCGCTTTGCGACTCAATCACCTCCATAATTATATTTGAAAAATATAATAGATAGTAAGAATTGGTGTTTGGTGTGAATTTTATTTATTTAATCCTAAAAAAAAGTAGTGATATTTCATCCCTTTAATTTATTTCACTATCTGTTACACATCAAAAGTTAGTTGCAATTAGTTAGGAAAGATTAAGTAAAGTTAGTTAGTGGTTAGTTAATCTTGTAAAACCTTCACTTGGCTATATAGCTTGTATGAGGTAGCAATTAATAGATAATAATCATTTTCAACAAATAGCTCTCTCAAAGGCTTTGGAGTGTTTGGTTAGCTTCCACTCGAATTATTAGCTAACAATTGGAGATTTGTAGGTTTGTCTCGAATTAAACCTATCAATTGGTGCTTTCATTGAGAGATTCATCAATGGAGAAATCATTTGGCGACATCAATGAATCACTATGCGAAATTAAAATGATATTGCAAAATCTTTTCACAAAATTAGATTCAGGTGGCATTGATCCAGTTTCTTTTGGGTCAGCTCATGGTAAGGATCAAACAAATATTTCAATGTCAGTTGAAGCAACTCCCAGTCCAGTGAAGGGAATGACCAATATCCTTCAATCTTGGTTTCCAAGATCCAACTCTGGTGAAGCTTTCCAAATCAGAAGTGACACAACTATGTTCAAAGATCCATCCTTAATTTCAAGTTTTGATTTTGGTAAAGGGTTCGGGTTCTATAATAGAAACTGTCTAGCCACTATCAATGATCAAGAAATCAACGACCTTGGTGAGGACAAGATCATTGGTGACAAGAACAAGATTAGTATCACAAACAACAAGGGCATAGAAGGGATCCAAAAGATGTTTCAAGACGCCACTACCCAAGATCAAGAATTCAATGACTTGGGCGAATTGAGTGGTGTTGCTGAGGCAGCCGAATTTGAAGATAAGATGGAAGAGCTGGAGGGCATCTGCAAACCAATCACTGCGATGATGTACCAAGGTGCTGACGGTGATGTCGGTGCAACTATGGACGAGGATGATCTTTTCGCTGGTGCAGGAAGTGGTTCTAGCCCCAAAATCAAAGATGATATTCAAGATACACCAAGACACAAGGTTGTGGATGAGGAACATAGAAAGAAGGGTAAAATGAAGGATCCAGATTCAGTTCTGTTTCATTTGGGTTCACCAAGGCAGCAAAAACTTCACCAGAACTTGGGCTTTGATTAACATATGGGTGTTTCATCTTCGTCTTCGTCAACATCGGCTACAAATAAATTTTCATCAACGACTGCATTTTCTCAATGTTTACATGCCTTAGGTGAGTTTCAAAGGCAGAAGCTTGAGAATTTCTGGAGAAATGAAGAAATGGCGGACGCGCGGAAGTTGTTCGACGAAATGCCAAAGAAGAATACAATCCAAGATTTGGTTTCTCTGTGGATATTCTGGTTCATGAGTCCTCATGCTACCGAGAAGAGAAAAGAAAGACGACGAACTCAGAGGATGCAATTGTGGGAGAATTTAGCCAAATTGAACCCTCAAAATGTAGATGCTTTCAGATATTTGGGGCATTATTACATCAAAGTTTCTATCAATTCTCCAAGAGCTCTCCAGTGTTACCAAAGGACGCTCTCTCTCAATCCCGATGATTCTGTTTCTGGGAAAGCTTTATGTGAGTTGTTGGAGCAATGAGAGAAGAAGAGTTTGGTAGTGGGTGTCTGTATAGAGGCTTCGGACAATTCTCCAAGGGCCTTCTGGGAATTTCGTCGACTGGGTTATCTGCAATTGCATCACAAGAAACGGGCAAAAGTTGTCCAAAGTCTTCAACACACCACATGTGGCTATCTTACCTCTCCTTTTCTCTGGGAAGCTCTTGGTCTTGCTTACCACCGACTTGGCATGATTACCGTTGCTGCTATTAAGTCATATGGGCGAGCCAGTGAATTGGATGATACAAGCATCATGGCTCTGTTTGAAATTGGAATCATTTTTTTGATGCTTGGTAACTTTAGAAATGGAGTTGAGCTGTTCCAGTTAGCTCTCAAGATTTCACCTGAAAATATGTTTGTACACTATGGGCTTGCTTCTGGACTGCTTGGTTCGGATTCAGCAAAACTGTGCATCAATTTGGGTGCATTTATATGGGGAGCTTCACTGTTAAAGGATGCATGCAAAGTTGTTGAAACTAATATTGGTTTAGCTGGAAATATGCCATGTATATGGAAGTTGCATGGTGATATTCAACTTACATATGCTAAATGTTTCTCATGGACGAAGGAGAGTCAGAGCTTAGAATTTGATATTAAAACTTTCAATGCTTCCATCCTTTCCTGGAAGAGGACCTGCCTTATGGATGCCATGTCTGATAAAAGTTCTTACCAACGAGCATTGCAATTGGCCCCATGGCAAGCTAACATCTATACTAACATTGCAATAATTGCGGATCTCATTTACTCTTTAAATGAAGCTTATGAACATTCTCTAAGTGCTTGGCACCTGTCAGAGAAGATGGCATTGGGGGCTTTCTTACTTGAGGGTGACAGCTATGAATTTTGGGTGACGTTGGGACGTTTATCTAACTATAATGGATTAAAACAACCCGCTTTAATCAAGGGATTGCAATTAGATGTATTTTTAGCTGTCGTTTGGGCGTAACTTGGGAAGCTATACAGAGAAGTGGATGAGAAGAAGTTAGCAAGGGAAGCATTTGATTCTGCCAGAAGCATTTGATAGACAAATCAGCTGATGTTTTTGCTAGGGAACCCTCAGTGGATGAAGCTTTTGAGAGCTGTTAAAGAGCTGTGCACATATTGGCATTTGTAGCATTGGCTGGAGTAACCAATTGGCTAGATGGGGAGATTGCTAGGAGGATGACAAGCTCATACCTTGATCTTCTTTCTGAAAAGGTTTTATTGGATATGTTGTTTTGGACTCTTTTTGGAGATGGTGCTTTCTTGGATCATTTTATGACCTTGAGGACAAGGTCCCTTTGATGGGGAATGCAATGTTACACATCAAAAGTTAGTTGCAATTAGTTAGGAAAGATTAAGTAAAGTTAGTTAGTGGTTAGTTAATCTTGTAAAACCTTCACTTGGCTATATAGCTTGTATGAGGTAGCAATTAATAGATTACAATCATTTTCAACAATAGCTCTCTCAAAGGCTTTGGAGTGTTTGGTTAGCTTCCACTCGAATTATTAGCTAACAATTGGAGATTTGTAGGTTTGTCTCGAATTAAACCTATCACTATCTCCCACTTTTAATTAATTCTATTTATTTCTAAATTTATTCTATTTAAAAATAATAATTATTTTTATTTTTCTCTCTCTCATCCCCCACTCTTTCCTCCATAATTGCAGCTTCTTTGCCAATGAATATTGGAGAATTGGGCTCAACCCTTAGTCAATTTAAACGGCCGCTTAGAACCTCACTCAAATACAAGCCCTCATAAAAATTTATATATATTCCATTGTATTATAAAATTATTAATAATTTATGTTAAAAATAACAAAATTTTCCTAGCAAAGACGTTATTTTCAATCTTGCATACATAACAAAATTCAAAACTGTTCTTCTTTTTAACCATTCTTTTTAATCCTGTATACATATCAAAATTCAAAAACATATTATTCACTAAGAATTGTGTACATGATTTTGTGACCTAAGATTTTGAATAAGGAGGCGACATGGGTACTTGTAGAGTGAGCTACGTCATTCTAGCGACCTTAGCTGCGATTGGCAACGTAATTTAAAAGCAAAAAATTGGGCTAGACATGTCAACAGCGCCCACTAATTGACAGTAGTTTTACAACAGATATTTAAATTAAAGTCAAAATTAGAGTTCCTGAATCTAAGAAAATTTAATATCCAATATAATAAGAAATCCAAAAATATAATTTTTCTATGAATATAGACTATATACTTTAAAATCTCTTTTAGGACATTCAAAAACTCAAGACCGTTCCGGGCAAAAAGCCTTCTTTGACGATATATACCTTTTCTTACGTTACAATGGAGTTTTGTTGTTCGGATTTTCTTGAGTTGGTTCCCAATATTCATCATCAAAGAAGCTTCATTATAGAGGAAAATACAGGTTTTACAGAGAGAGAATATGAGAGAGAACAAAAATAAAGATTAGGGATAAATTTTAAAAATAAATATAATAATTAATCAAAAAGTGGGAATGGTGAAATAAATTAAGAAGGTTAAACACTGGGAATAATTGATAGGCAACCATCCCCATATTTGGCCCATATAAACTAGCCCTAATCCTGACATAAAACTGGCAATATGTTCCCGCGTAATTTGTCAACAAGTTTCTGTTTGATTATTCAATTTTTTCCGGTTAGGTGAAGGATGCTGACCTCTTAGAAAATACTAATGTAACAAATGGAAGAGTTTTCTGGTAACCCAATTTATAAAGCTGTAGTGTTGTTGAATTGAGAAAAGCAAAAATTTTGAGTTACAAAAGATGGTAAAGGTTCCCTTAGACATCTTCCACATAAGTCAATAGGATGTCAGAATTATTTGCAAAGTGTTTGATATTAAATGATTCTGTTATTTCCTTATCGAAGAAATTTATCCTATAACTTATAGTGGGAGCGATATTTGATATCGATTTCGGAAGTTAATATTAAACCATAGATCTAAGATTTTTCATAGCTTACTAGGATCAAGTTTTGAATTTGATTGAGCTTTCGTTACGAATCGTTCATAAAATATATAATTATGTACGCATCAAAAGCAAAGTGAGCTTATTAAAGGTTTGATCTTTATAGTATGACAGTGAAAAAGATTATGCTCAACAATCTATTGTAGATTCTGAGGAAACTTATCTCTAGTCGCACTAATTGAACAATTAAAGATCTGTTGGTTAATGTTGATATTAAACTATGTATTTTAGCTAGGAATACAAAGTAGCATTCTTGAATGGTTTCTTCGAAGAAGAGATTCATTGTGATTTATTTGCTTGAAGAGTTCATTCTAGACTGGCCCTAAAGTTTGTATTCTACTAAGATCACAGTTTGATATACTAGCTTATAGAGCCTATTGTAGACTCATATGAGTTTTTTGAAAATCTGTGTTCTCTAATTTTGATATCAGTCAGATTGTCTGATTTTATCAAAGCATAGAGAATACATATGTGACAGTGGGTTTAGTGGGAGCGTACAAATTTCTTTCTAGTGTTGTATATCATAACGACATTATCATTATTAATGTAATAATGAGATGTTTAAGGTACAAGGTTTACCTAAGTCTCCTTTTCTCCGTGAAAGCAGTGAGAGTAGTTTTTTGTTATATTCGATATAAAATTTTATATATGATATAAAATTTAGAGACTTGTGAGATATTCATATTAGTCGTGCATTAGATATGATCTAATAAAGGACACAACAATACTATCTGTGTGACAGTTAGTATAACTGTTTGACAGTTAGTATAACTATTTGACAGTTAGTGTGTCTCTTGTATATAATATTTATCTTTCGTAAATGATGATTCCTTTGTCAAAAGAGAAATTGATTGGAATGTCTAGTCAATCTTATGCATCATAGGATGACGTCATAATGAATATTATATTATGTGCGATTAAATATATCAATTTAATCGTAATTGTTACGAGCTATTTTGATACCTTGTAGACCATAGGATGGGTCTTTAAACATGTTTTTTGTTATCTTTGAGATATTAAGAACGAGTTTTTTATTCGTGGAGAATATAATCCGAAATCATTAAAGTCATATTAGTTTTGAGTCTAATTATGACGTTAGATGGTCTACGTCATATAGAATCAGAAAATATGCAGTGTGAGTGTCACAAATGATTCTACTATGTGACTGGAATTAGTTGTAACTTATGAAGTATTGACTTATGAAGTTGCATAGTGACTTTATAGATTAGAAATTTTGATATTAGTGTTGTGATTGCGGTTGTCTGCACAGTATTTTGGATTTGATCCCTAAATACTTAGACAACTTTGTAGTTTTAGCATAATGTTGATATTGTATCTGAGTCATATTGATGTATAATTTATGTTCTATAAAATATGAATGATGTTGGCTAAGGGAAACGATTGAGTTAGTTGGAAAAACTCAATATCTTGTAGCGGACCTACTTGTTGTTGCCTACCTCTTGAGTGCTAGGTAAGCTCTTGAGAGCCATGCATATGTGATACATATTGAAATGTGTATATGATACCGTGGATTGGCACTAGAGTAAGTGGGAGAAATTGTTAGGATTGGATTTATGTCCGATTCATAAATACGAACAATTCATTTTTTCATAATATTACTTACTTAATGGTTGCACCTCTTGTTTTTATATGCATATTCGATCTAATTACGATTATATTGAAACTAAATATAATTTAGTGATATGTATATATTAGACAAAGACCCATGATTTACAACGTAGTGCGCAGTTACAACGTAGTGCGCAGTTACAACGTAGTTTGTAATTGACATTAGGAAGCGTCACTATAAGTTGTATATTCTCAAATAAAGTTCCCGGTCAATATTTACTTACACGGTCGGTTAGTAAAATCCACTGAGACCAATATATGTCGTTTATCGAGATTTGGTCCGATGGTTTATCCCAATGAACCATGAGTCGTGGGAGACTCATATAGACGTGTATGTGTTTATTTGATAAACACTGAATGACTCACCGAAGATTTCCTAATAGATGGTACACCAACGTCAATAAGAATCTTCTCGAGTCGAGTAGCATAGTGGTCATTCGACTTGAGATACCACTGTGGATATATGAGACATCATCCACACTTTGATGGCAGTCACGTCACCAATCTAATTAGATCAGACCTCCACATGTTTGTTGGGTGTTGACTGATGCTCATGATATCTTATGAGTATCAGATAGAATTTGTCAGTCTTGTGTACATGGCATAGGTATCCTGTACATGTTTACGATCTAGTAAATCAATGGTTGTGGTATACTTTGGAAGCAAGTTTCGAGTGTTATTTAGAGATCGTAAATTTATATTATACCTTATGGATTTGACGTTTCTATCTATATCCCCGGTATTAGGGGTGGGAAAAAAACCGACTGAACCGAACCAGACCGCGAACCGAACCAAACCGGATCGAATTTATGATTTTTTTCTAACGGTTCGATTTGCGGTTCGGATTGGCCCACCTCAAACGGTTTACGGTTCGGTTTAGGTGCGAATCTGAACCGTACCTGTTAAACTGAACCGAACCGTCATAATTAAAACAAAACCCTAGATTTTTCCTTATCCCTCAATCTCTCTCTCTACCGCTCATCACTCTTCTTTCATCTCTCCTAGATTTGTCCTCATCTATCACTCTAGGAATTATTGACACAATGAAAGAAAGAAAGCCTTGAGAGTGAGCCAAAAAAAAGAAAAAAAGATTACCATTACATTTATTCAGGTTTGTTATTTACATTATTATATTTTTGTTGTTCTATTATTGGTTTTTTGTTTTTTTCGTGGGGGTTTATTGTTTGATTATACTTTTATTTTTATGCATATCAAATGTTTGATAAAATTCACAATAGAACCAAGTAAAATTAAAACGAAGAATTTCTGCAAGTGCACTATACTAAGATCAAAAACTTAAAAGGTATTTTTATCTTTTGGAAATATTGACATATCTGACTCTTGTAATTAAGCTCATAAATGACATGTAATCTTTCTTTGATAAGAAAGCGACTACAAAATTTTCAACCATGATTGGTTTTACTGTCAATATTATCCTAAGTGATTCGTTAAATTGAACGTTTTTGAGGTCTCACTCTTATTGGTGTATGAATCCGCTCAATTAGATCAATTTCCCAACACGGATGTGGTTGTGCTTAGTAAGCATGATCAGTGAACTTATTTTTTTGGGTTCTAGAAAATGAAACATAAATTTTATTTTCCATGATTAAAACACACAAGAATTGCATTAGTTTTCTTACACCATTTTCTAGATTTAAGTTTTCATCTTAGCTATTAATAAATTCGGTGTTCTTGTGGGTAAACTAAGGAAAGTAATTCTTTCTACAAAAATGTTTTGATTGCAGATTTCTTTGTATATTGGTAATTTATCATCTGTGAACTTTAAATTTTTTTTTGTGTGTTCAGATGTCTACCTGCACTCCCAATGGTGATGACAATGAGAGACAATGCTGTGATGATAATATACCAGTGCTTAACCTTGAAGACCCCGAAGATTTCAGCAGTGGTAAATCATCACAAACCCCTCATTCTGCATTAACTACTAAGAGACATAGGTTTGAGGTATGGGATCATTTCACAAAGAATGAGAATAATGGTATATTAAGGGCATATTGTAACTATTGCTCGAAACATTTTGCATTTAAAAGTTCACAAGGAACTAGTACTATGCATGCTAATTTAGGTAGATGTTCTCAATATAAATGTAAACATCTAGAGAACTTAAAACGGAAGACTCTTCCTAGCATTATTGATAGTAATGGGACTAGTAGTGGGACTTTGGAAAGTCGATTTGATCAGGATTGTGTAAAAGAAGACTTGCTAGGATGTTTATTATTGGTGAATTACCATTTAAGTTTGTTGAGCATGAAGAACTGCGTGGGTTTTTAGAAGCTTTGCAACCAAAGTTTAGTCTTCCTTCTTGTAGAACATTGACACATGAATGTTTGGAATTATTTAGGGAGGAGATGGGTAAATTGAAAAGATATTTTTCATCATATGCTCATAGAGTTTGCTTAACCACAGACACATGGACCTCAAATCAAAATCTGAATTATATGTGTCTAACATGTCACTTTATAGATGAGGAGTGGAACTTTCATAAGAGAATACTCAACTTTTGTCAAGTTACCGGCCATTCTGGTGAGATTATTGGAAAAACTATGGAGAAATATCTTGTTAACTGGGGTCTCACTAAGATTCTTACCATCACAGTTGATAATGCCTCTGCGAATGATGTAGGCATTCAATATTTGAAAAAAAGATTTCAATCATGGAATACACTTATTATGAAGGGTGAGTTTCTCAATATGAGATGTTGTGCTCGCATATTGAGCTTAACTGTGAAAGAGGGCTTAAAAGATATAGATGATTCTATATTTAGAATTCGGTCAGTGGTTAGATATGTGAGGTTATCCTCTGCAAGAATAGCTAGGTTTAAGAATTGTGCTGAGGAAAAAGGGATTGAGACTAAAAGTCTTTTTATGTTTAGATGTTGAGACAAGATGGAACTCCACATATTTGATGTTGGAGATTGCTATTAAATTTCAAAAGGCTTTTGACTTGCTGGATATTCAGGATGAAAAGTTGGTCAGGAACTTATGAATGAGAAGATGAAGGGAGTGCCTACTGAAGAAGATTGGGAACATGCACGTAACAATTTTCCATTTTTGAAGTATTTTTATGATGCCACAATGAATATATATGGCTCTCTGTATGTTACTTGTAATAATTTTGTTAATGAAATTTTAGGTTTTGAAATTAAGCAAAGATGTGAAAGTGATGACATGTCAATTCGCATGATGGCTGAGAGGATGAAGAGAAAACGTGATAAGTATTGGAGCAACATTAGTAATATGAATGTATTATTGTTTATTGCTGGTGTGTTGGATCCTCGTTAGAAATTGTATTTTGTTGAGTGGATGATTAATAATGTTTATGAGGCTGACATTGCAAATCAATTGTCAGGAAGAATTCGATATAAACTTTATGGTATGTTTGCTCACTATGAGTCAGTTGTTGGGCCTAAGAGGAAGAAATACAACCAATCCTCTGAGAGTACTTCAGTGAAAGGAAAAGAAGTCAAAGCTAAATCACATATGGCTATTTTTAATCAATAAGTTGGACAAGATTGCTTGGCAGAAAAAAGTGAGTTGGATAGATATCTAGGGGAAGAGCGTGAAGCATTTGTGGAGGGTGAGTCATTCAATGTATTGGATTGGTGGAAAAAAATTGCTGCTTGATATCCTGTTTTGGCTTTAACGGCAAAGGATATTTTAGCTATTCCAATATCAACTGTTGCATCAGAAAGTGCTTTTAGCACATGAGGGCGGGTACTTGATATTTTTAGGAGTTCTTTGACTCCAAAAATGGTAGAGGCTCTTGTTTGTGGGCAGGATTGGCTAAGAGCATCTACAACTTTCAAGAACTATGAGGAATACTTTCAAAAACTTGAAGAGATAGAAAAAGGTTTGCATTTTTCTTTTAATTTTACTCTATGTTTTCGTTTTATTAGTATGTTCTTATATTTATTTGTTAATACTTTTATTCTTAAATTTTTTGTTTTTCAGAAGAAGGCTTTGCTAATACTGCTATTGCTGCTTCTGTGGATCCATCACTTGCTGCTCTTAGTATAGATGATTAAGGTAACATATGTCTTTAAAGTTTCAATATGATATTTATTTTTTACTTAGTATTGGTGAATATTAACTTGTTCTTTTATTAGCTTTTAAGTTTCTTAACCATCATTTTTTTTATGTCAGACTTCTTTTAAAGATTCCTATAATTAAGTTTGGAATTGAACTTATTATCTTAATTTGATTTTGGAAAGATTATTTATATGTTGAAGGTACAATTGTTGCACAGAGTTTGGTTTGTTAATATTTTTGTCTGAGTAACTAACTCATTTGTAACTTTTCCAGCATGTGGTTTTCTTGTGGTTGTGTATCTTTTCATATTGAAGAATAATTGAAGAAGCTTTGGATAACTTTGGGTATTGAGCAAAATGGACGGAGCCGTAAGCCACTCTTAAGGATGAAGCCGTCCTTATCATTATTATTTTATTAGCTTCCAATTTCAATGTTGTACTCATGACTTTACTGAGATTTAATTTCATTAACTTGTATACTTATGCCTTACGGTTGGTTACAAGGTGACTACAAAATGGTATTTTTTTTGAATATTTGAAATCGTAGCCTCATATTTGTGTGATGTTTATTTTAAGAGTCACTGCTCATTGGCACCATACACATTTCCCTTAAGTGGATGCAAATTTATTTTAAGTAGAATAATTCGTAAACCAAACCGAACCAATCTGTAAACTGTTGGTTTAAAAAATTTTCAATCCGAACCAAACCGTTATTTAATGGTTTGATTTGAGAGATAAAAAAATCAGACCGTAAAATATGGTTTGGTTCAATTTTTAACAAAAATCGAAACAAACCGAACCGCGCCCACCCTTACCCGGTATAATATGGATAGCCTGTGATGGAGGGATTATACGTATGCAATGACCTCGACTTGCATAGTTTAACGAGATTATCTGTGGTCATCATAATTCATGAATGAGTGAATTATGGACACGAAATTGGATTCCGTGATGGATAGACCAAAACTTAGAGAGTCCCACAATATGAAATGTACTCGTTGAGCACTTGGGCAACGCGTTATGAATAATACAGATTATTCATAATACTTTACCGGATTAAATGAGTTAATTCGAATCGTTTAAACGGTTAAACGAAAATACATGCATTAGGGGATTTTGGTAAATTAATAATTAATATGTATTTGTATTTGTATTTGTATTTGATACAAAATTTGATTTGATACATATTAATTAATTATCAAATGAGATTTTGACACATGTCATTAATATATGTATTTTGTTATTTAATGTAAATAAAAATACATATATAATAATAATTATGTTAATTAATTATTTAGATATTAAAATGTTAAATATTTAGATAATTAAATAATATACATATTACATAATTGTTGTGTAATATGTTTAATTATTATTGGTTACTAATAATATTAAACTTTAAGGTTGAAGTATTCAAATTGAATTTGACTACTTTAACTTTATGTTTAATTAGATTAAATAATATTCATTTGTAATAATTGTTATTACATGTGTTAATTATTTTATGGTAACAAATGACATGACTTTTAAGATTGGAGTATTCAAATTGAACAAGTAACTTAAAGCTTAATATTTAATTAGATTAAATTAACCAAAATGACCAAAATACCCCAAATTTCATCCAAGCCCTATTATTTAAAGTGAAAATTTTATTTTCTCATTCATTAGCTCCCTTGGTCGAAAATACACCTCCATGAAAGCTCCCAAAATATTTCTTGAAGAAACTTGAGAGAAATAGATGAAATCAAGAAGGAAGCTTAAGGAAATTAGGAGATTTTGAGGTAATCATCAATATTCTTAAGCTTAGAGAGTTTGTTTCTTATTCTTGAATATTTAGAATAATTCTAGGGTTTCTTTCTTTCTTGGATTTTGGGGCTTTATGGATTTTGAGGATGGATTTGGAGGATGGATTTGGAGGCTAGATGCAAGTGTGAAGTAAGATTGAATAATATTAGTGTAATATTAGTTCAATTTTATCATATGATGACTTGATGTCATTCTAGAGTGTTATGACCACTCTTATAACTCCTAGAATTATTCTTGAGTTCTTCATTGGTGGTGGCTTTGTTTGGTGTAAATATTAATATGATTAATGTTGAGAAAACTGGATTTAAAGCATGAAAATTGATATTTTTGGCAACCATATCAGATCTAGAAATTCTGGAATTTTAGTGATGAAAAATATGTTATTTAAATGTATTGGATGTGTATTAGGCATTGGAATAATTACCGGAAATTATTTCGAAGTGAAAATATGCGAAAATGGTGAAAAACGACGTTATCGGGTGAGTTTCGGGCTTAATGG